>JAVIAB010000139.1:4197967-4400467 GCA_032433765.1 Megaustenia siamemsis | reverse complement strand
AATTTGAGTAAGAAAATGGTGATTTAATTAGCTTCTATAATTACTCAGAATTGTATGATTTAAGCAACTCATATTCCTCATAAATTGATGATTTTGATTTAATTAGCTCGTTTAATTCTTCAGAAATTGATGATTTAACTAGATCCTTTAATTCTTCAGAAATTGATGATTTATTTAGCTCCATTAATTCTTCAGAAAATGATGATTTAATTAGCTCCTTTAATTCTTCAGAAATTGATGATTTAACTAGATCCTTTAATTCTTCAGAAATTGATGATTTAACTAGATCCTTTAATTCTTCAGAAATTGATGATTTAATTAGCTTCTATATTTCCACAAAAATTGATGATTTAATTAGCTTCAATATTTCCTTAGAAAACGATGATCTAATTAGCTCCTTTAATTCTTCAGAAATTGATGATTTAATTAGCTCCTTTAGATCTTCAGAAACTGATGATTTAATTAGCTCCTTTAATTCTTCAGAAATTGATGATTTAATTAGCTCCTTTAATTCTTCAGAAATTGATGATTTAATTAGCTCCTTTAATTCTTAAGAAATTGATGATTTAATTAGCTCCTTTAGATCTTCAGAAACTGATGATTTAATTAGCTCCTTTAATTCTTCAGAAATTGACATCAGATGATTTTGATACCGTACTAGACACTAACTTTTAAAAAGAAACTATTGTATTCAATCTGCAACAGATGCCAGGCGAATTTTTTTTTTAATTTCGTCAGAAATTCTTCTTTTTTCTTCTTCTTCTTCCGCTTCTGTCCGTAATTTGCCTGTAAGCGTCGAGGGGAGATATAATTTGCCTGTAAGCGTCGAGGGGAGACATAATTTGCCTGTAAGCGTCGAGGGGAGATATAATTTGCTTGTAAGCGTCGAGGGGAGATATAATTTGCCTGTAAGCGTCGAGGGGAAACATAATTTGCCTGTAAGCGTCGAGGGGAGATATAATTTGCCTGTAAGCGTCGAGGGGAGATATAATTTGCAGTCTTTTTATCTTCTTTCCCCTCTGCTGCTATTATGTTTCCTAGTGTTTCCAGTATTCCATCAATCCATCTTTTTCGTGGTCGGCCCTTTGGTCTGGTGTTCTCGCAACATTTATTGAAGGGCCGTTGTTTTATTTGTCTCCCTTGTCACGTAACCAAAACCATTTTATCTGGTTGTTTCTGTATATATTCTTTGGCAGGGGTTATTCCTAGCTTTTTTTCTCAGTTTTTCATTTCTGATCTTATCTCTCAGGCTGTTTCCTGTCTTTCTCTAACATATTTCATCTCAAGAGAGGTTATTTTTCTTATTTCTCTTGAATCTAGGGTCCAAGGAGTGGCATTGGTAGCACAACATTGGGATGAAGACTGTATTGTAGAGTGCCCGTTTTACCTCTAGAGTTATGTTTGTTTTTGTTGGACAATATTCGTCATAGCTGTCCATTGATTTGAAAGCTTTGATGAATCTTGGGTCTATTTAACTGTTTGTGAATTATTGTATATCACTATATTTGCTAGATATTTAAATTCCTCTACTTGTTTTAGTTGTCTGCCGTCAATTGTTATGTCGATATTCTGTTTCGTTTTTGCGACATTCCTGACTTCTATTTTGTTGACGTTGATTTTCCTGTTGCATTATGTGCCTGTGCTGTTTAGTCTACATAAGTATTCTTGAAGGTATTTTATTTTTCCAGGTATTAGTGCCTGATCGTCTGCAAATAAATGCTCGTTGATCTCCTCTGTCTCTGATGAGTTGGCTAACTTGCATATATAGTCCGCACCCTTGTCTTCCACCTAATCTAACTTCGAAGTTGTCTCTGTAACCTACTGCTATTCTGACTGTGCAGCTGCTGTTGATATAGAGTCTTTAAATGAGTTTGGTTATATGATGTCTTACTCCGTATGTTGTTAATATCTTACACGGTTGTTCTCTGTTTTGTTTCTCTGTTTACTTGATCGAATGATTTTTCCCTGGTCAATAAAAGCTATGTACAGATTTTGATTGTGTTCTGTCGTCTTTTCTGCTAGCTATTTAAGGTGAACAAAGTGTCCTCTATTTGTTTCGGAAACCCATTTGAGAACCGCTGTTAATGGTCTCATTCTTTGTTCGACAATTGTGGCGTATAGCTTTCCTACATAGCTGAGAAGCGATATACCTCTATATTGATTTCAGTCTCTCTTCCTACCTTTCTATTTCCATATTGGTATGACGATTGCTTGTTGCCAGTCTTCTGTGGCTTTTTTGTTGGTGCCATGCTGCATTGAATATTCTTTGCAGCCACGCCACTCCTGCTTCTTCTGCTACTGCTATTATTTCTACTGGTATGTTATCTATCCCCGGTGCTTTATTTCGTGGTGCATATTTGATTACTTCTTCGATTTCCTCTTTTGTTATGTTGGGTTCAGTTTTTGTACATTCTTGCGTGATTTTTGTTGTGTTATTGGTATAAGGTCCCATATTTAATAGGTCTTCAAAATATTTTTTCCATCTCTGTTGCATATGTTGGTCATTTGATATTGGCCGTCCGTCTTTTTCATTTATAGTTCCACCATGGCGTGCTCTTTTTTTCCCTTCCTTTGTCCTTAGTTGCATTTCACATACTGTTTTTAAGATGTTGATTACTGTTTTCTGAAACTGTTGCCTCTCTTCTTCTACTGTGCATACTTAATTAAGGAGTTTCGGAATTCATCAGTTAGTTTTTCTTCCAAGGTTTTTCTTGATTCTTGATCTTTTAATTGTTTTATTTTCTTTGTCTGTTCTTTTTGCTTCTTTTTTTTCTTTGTCATATCTTCTCCTTGTTTTTGGCTGGTTGAGTGTGATCATAACCAATTTATGGCCCGTGACGTCTGTGATATTAGGGATAGCTCTGCTGTCGGTTGCACTTTTCTTGTTCTGTTTTCTTGTTAGTATAAAATCTTTATAATGATGAACGAACGGAAGTAAATAATAAGGATAATGAAGAAGGACCAGAAATACTCAGAGAAGAAGTGGAAGACGCCTTGCGGAATATGAAAACAGGCAAAGCTCCTGGACCAGATAATATAACTAAAGAAGAGATTGAAGCCATGGGTGATTTTGGAATAGAAATAATAACAAAAGTATTGAATTATATCTATAACAGCGGATATATACCAGACGACATGCTCAAATCAATATTCATAGCCCTACCAAAGAAATCTGGTGTGATTGAATGCGATGATCATCGCACAATAAGCCTTATGAGTCATATGACTAAGATATTACTAAGAATCATCATGCGAAGAGTGCGAAACAAAATCAGTCCAGAAATTAGCGATGAACAGTGTGGTTTTGTTGGAGGTAAAGGAACAAGTGAAAACAGATATATACCTATGCTTCATAGATTACACCAAGGCATTTGACTAAGTAAAGCACCAAGAAATAATCAAAATTTTAGAAGGCATACACGTAGACAGCAAAAATCTAAGAATAATAAAGAACATGTATCGGCAACAAACAGCAGTCATAAGAATTGGAAACCAATTGGGGATGTTTCAACAAATAAAACAGGGTTGTAAGACAAGGTTGTGTGCTGTCGCCAGATTTGTTTAATATTTATAGTGTGATTATTTTAAGATCCATAAAGGACATGCCTGAAATAACAATTGGAGGTCATAATATAAATAATCTAAGGTATGCTGATGATACAGTATTAATCGCTATGAGTGAAAATGAGTTACAAGAAATGTTGGACATTATAGTGAAAGAAAGCAAAAAGAAAGGACTCAGGCTTAATAGGAAAAATACAGAGGTAATGGTAGCAACAAAGAAAAAGACATCACCTTAGTGCAAAATAAAGACAAGTGGAACAATATTAAAACAGGTAAATGCATTTAAATATTTGGGAACTTTGTTAACCTCAGACGGAAGATGCACAAAAGAGATGAGATGCAGAATGGCTCAGGCAAAAGCAGCTTTCCAAAAAATTAGGAAGATGCTATGCAATCCATTTTTGACAATAGAAACAAGTAAAATAATTCTTAAATGTTACGCTGAGCCAGTCTTAACACATGGATGCGAATCATGGATGGACAATAGGACAACAGACAAGAAAATCACTGGAGTCTGTAGAAATGTGGTTTTACAGAAGAATGTTGAGAGTACCACGGACAGCTAAGAAGAATAATGAAGCTGTTCTGAGAGAGGTCAAAGCAAAAAGAGAGCTAATTTCCAATATCAGGAAGAAACAATCATCATTTTTTTTGGCCATGTAATGAGAAGAGAACAACTGGAATACATTGGAACAGCTGGAAAAATTGAGGAACGAAGAGATAGAGGGAAGCAAAGAGAAAAAATAACAGACAGCTTAAGAGAATGGCTTGACAGACGGTCAACAACTGAAATGATAAATAGCTGCCGAAACCGAAAGTTTTGGAGTGACATGATCCCCTACGCCAGCAGTAAGTGATGTAAGTTGTTTTCCATTGTTGTTACATGGTGCATAAACCTGTATGTAAGTTGTTTTCCATTGTTGTTACATGGCCATAAACCTGTATGTAAGTTGTTTTCCATTGTTGTTACATGGCCCATAAACCTGTATGTAAGTTGTTTTCCATTGTTGTTACATGGCCCATAAACCTGTATGTAAGTTGTTTTCCATTGTTTTCTACATGGCCCATAAACCTGTATGTAAGTTGTTTTCCATTGTTTTCTACATGGCCCATAAACCTGTATGTAAGTTGTTTTACGGTCGTCTTCTTCGTCAGACATTTATTTCTGAAATTGATTTGATGAGATCTTGACAACAAAATGTGCGAGTGTATGTGTATGTGTGTGGTATGTGTATTAATACATCTACAAGGAAGCTTAAGGTTTGGATCAATTTAAAACTGCACAGAATGAAGCTAAATGTTCTTCGAAGGCATGAGAACAACATGAAGATATAATGAAGCTAAATGTTCTTGAAAGGCATGAGAACAACATGAAGATATAATGAAGCTAAGTGTTCTTCGAAGGCATGAGAACAACATGAAGATATAATGAAGCTAAATGTTCTTGAAAGGCATGAGAACAACATGAAGATATATGAAGCTAATGTTCTTCGAAGGCATGAGAACAACATGAAAATATATGAAGCTAAATGTTCTTGAAAGGCATGAGAACAACATGAAGATATAATGAAGCTAAGTGTTCTTCGAAGGCATGAGAACTACATGAAGATATAATGAAGCTAAATGTTCTTGAAAGGCATGAGAACTACATGAAGATATAATGAAGCTAAATTATCTTTGAAAAAACTGCGACATCTTGAAACTAAAGGCTCTTTGAAGACATGTGGACAGCATGGCAATAGATTGACTGTGAAGATTTGTAAACATAGATGTAAAAGTTTCTGGAAGAGATGTGTAAGAGGCTAAATGTTCATTGGGAGATATTTGAACGACATGAAGTTAAATCTCAGATATTTCAAGAACAAATACTCGTTTGGGGGAAAACTACCCAACTGGGCTACCCGCGTTCAGACAACCTGGGTTCGATTCCTGCTGGAAACAGTGTGAGTTTTACTCGTGTTTGGAAAAAAAATACCCGCGTTCGATCCAGCCGCTGGCAGAAATGGGTACCAGGATAACACTCTGAGAAGGTGAAGAATATGACCTCGCATCGTGAGTTTCGATGCTTGAAGCAACACTATCCAAAAGTCTCCAAAAGCTTCTGGAAAGGCGGCTGAACACATATGGGTGGAAACTCTCGTGCTAAGACGCCAATTCAAGTTTCGTGCTTTACCTTTAGCTTTAAGTGTCCTTTGCAATTATATTTTCTTCTTTGTGCCTTTTGTCACATAATTCCCTCAAAATAGATAGCTAATGTATTTATTCAAAGCCACAATCTCAACCCAAACGAAGTCGTTCTCTTTATGTTGTGTATTTATCATTTTTTTTTATCTTGTCTCCTTTCATCGCACTTGCTCCTTGCCATCTGGAGCCTATTGAAGAGTTATAATTAACATAACTTATGATAACATCTAGAGACAATCGTAGTGATCTTTTCTAAATTGTTAAGGTTAAGCAAGTATTTCAATTATTTTCCGTGTCATTTTTCCGTCTCTCAACGCCGATCTTGTGACAGAGAGATTGTGAACTCAAATCTCGACTGCAACAGTTGGGATATGTATTTGTGACTTCTCTCTGCGACAGCCACCCTGGTCTCAACAGCAAGACCTGGCTTGAAACGTCATACTAATTGACAGAACAATATGAGTACCTCCTGAAGACGAACTTATCTGCCTGTGTGGCGAGGGACACTATTGCACTCGGCTACCAGGGAAAAACGGATTAACACGCAAAATTTAGTTCCTAGTCTCCAGGGAATTTGCCAAGAGGTGAAAGCTGACGAACGCAAAAAAAATAATAAAAAAATATTTAAAAACATGTTCTCTATAAAATAAATTGCTCATAAATGCTCATAAATTGTTCCATTCTTATGTTAAAATGAAAGTCATTTATTTAATAATTCTCTGGGAATTATTTCTTCAAAACATGAAAAAATGTTTATACATTCACAAATATTTTGAAAAAATCAAATCTTGAACCAGTGAACTTTGACATTTCAAAATGTCTGCACTGGGTATGGTGTTTATATCTGGCGATGTAGCGTGGGCGCACCACTCAAGAGAAATAAAAAATTGATAACAAATATATGGGATGTTTATCCCCCTGCTACTTCAGATACAGAGCTATTCAGGACTTTAAAATAAATAACTCAATATCAAGAGACTTCCGTTTAAAAGATGGTGGATCAAGTCCACGTTCTCTCGATCGCTGCAGAAAGTGCATTCGATGTCTGATTAATTTCAGTTCTCCATCGCACTCCTATGCGTTAAAGTCAAGATAATGATCTACTTATTACATCTGCGCCAATAAAACAATATCGTGCCGATAAAATAATGTCGTACGCTGGCAATATTTTATTTTCGAGCAATCAATTGTTTGCGACCTACCATCGTCTAGGCTTGATCTGCGCTTTACGTCACATTGGTGCTGCTCATGACCGTTGATGGATTTGCTTGACGCAAGTTATTTATTTGTTCTCATTAATGTGAACTGCTTTGTCAGCCGCAGTTTTATCTCTTTAGGGAATTTGCACCGCGTTCTGTTCGTCGTAGCCTACATTCATTAGAGTAATCAAGATTCTAAAGGGCGCGTCATTGCTGTGCTTGCGACATTGTTATGTGTCCTACGTCATCGTAAATCCCTAGACCGGCCGTACGCTAATCTTACGGTCTGTTGCTTCATGTGCTGTGCAACTGGGATAATATGACGACCAACTGTGTGTTTATATGTTCGAAATTGGAGTCAACAACGATGGCCTAACATCATCAAGCGCTATACATTTTTAAAGAAATATGACGATCATCACTTTTGGGAGGACGTGAACTTCTGGTATATGGTGGATAGGCAGCAGGAGCCATTGCAGCCTATGCATGAAAAGTGTTCCTTGTTGCAGTTTCCTCATATTCCAAGCCCATGGGAGACTGATTAGTCTCGAGGCAAGACGCCGGTCTCGGGACAGAGAGGTTGTGGGTTCAAATCTCAGCTACACCGGTTGGAATTTTTATTTATGATTTCTCTCTACGACAACCACCCCTGGTCTCAGCAGCGAGGCCCGGCTTGAAACGTCAGTTACTCGTCGACGGGAAAGAAACATGAGTACCTCCGAAGTCGGAGTTATCTGCCTGTGCGGCGAGGGACCCCTATGCACGCGGCTGCCAGGGAAAAATGGATTAACATGCAAAACTCAGTTCCTAGTCTCTAGGGACTTCGTCAGAGTCGAAAATCGGCGAACGCAACAACAACAACAACAACAATATCAAGTTATCAGCACTTTTCATGTATTTACTATTATCAACAAATATTGGCACCATAGTGACCTTTTTTGGCTCGTATTTTTGAATGGTCTCATCTTATTTACACACATACATAAACAAACATACACATATACACTTTATTTGTAACAATATGTTCAGTTTAGTTCCTTTAACGTTCGACTGTAAACAAAAATAAATAAAGAACAACAATTTATTGCAGCTTTGTTTAATATGCTGGTATCAGCTAAACATATTACAAAGGTTATTAAAATACGACAACTAACACAACGAATATTAGTTAAGGGAGAGAAGTGTCCACTGGATGTTCCTACATTTTAATGCTGCTTTCTTTAATCTTCTTAATCTCCAAAGATAAAAAGAATTAGTTCCTCTGAGAAGATCTTATTAGAAGTTGCTACTTCTGCATTCGCCTGTGTGTAAAATATGTAAAGTCCTGCGAATCGAATGTTGTAATGTCCTACAAATCATATGATTTGTAATGTCCTACAAATCAAAGGTTGTAATGTCCTACAAATCAAAGGTTTAATGTCCTACAAAACAAAGGTTTAATGTCCTACAAATCAAAGGTTTAATGTCCTACAAAACAAAGGTTTAATGTCCTACAAATCAAAGGTTTAATGTCCTACAAAACAAAGGTTTAATGTCTTATAGATGAAAGGTTGTAATGTCCTGCAAATCAAAGGTTTAATGTCCTACAAACCAAAGGTTGTAATGTCCTACTAATGAAAGGTTGTAATGTCTTACAAATGAAAGGTTTAATGTCCTACAAACCAAAGGTTGTAATGTCCTACTAATGAAAGGTTGTAATTTCCTACAAACCAAAGGTTATAATGTCCTACAAACCAAAGATTACAATGTCCTTCAAAATAAAGGTTGTAATGTCCTACAAACCAAAGGTTATAATATCCTACAAACCAAAGGTTGTAATGTCCTACTAATGAAAGGTTGTAATGTCCTACAAACCAATGGTTGCAATGTCCTACTAATGAAAGGTTCTAATGGCCTACAAATCAAAGGTTTAATGTCCTACAAACCAAAGGTTGTAATGTCCTACTAATGAAAGGTTGTAATTTCCTACAAATCAAAGGTTGTAATGTCCTACAAACCAAAGGTTATAAAGTCATCCAAACCAAAGGTTATAATGTCCTACAAACCAAAGGTTGTAATGTCCTACTAAAGAAAGGTTTAATGTCCTACTAATCAAAGGTTTAATGTCCTACAAACCAAAGGTTGTAATGACCTACAAATGAAAGGTTGTAATTGCTTACAAATGAAAGGTTATAATGTCCTACAAATCAAAGGTCGTAATATCCTACAAATAAAAGGTCGTAATGTTCTACAAATGAAAGGTCGTAATGTCCTATATATCAGAGGTCGTAATGTCCTACAAATCAAAGGCCGTAATATCCTACAAATCAAAGGTCGTAATGTTCTACAAATTGTATTCCCATGGAACTTTGAGAAATAATATAAAGGGAACTCCAGTCAATAATTATATAGAGCATCAAGGAAGTCAGTTGGATTTAATGGTTTTGTTCTATATCCCAATAACTCATATGTTCTGTCTTCAAAGAAACAAAACCCTGTTCTTAAAGACCACAAAGTAAGATTCCATTTCCAATTCAAACATGAAAGTTACCGTTCAATGGAGGAAAGAGTAAGGCAGGATAATAATTGTGCTCATTTCAAAAGACCTTTGAAAGGCAAACTGTCTATCTTTCTATTTTTCGTTCGCTTGAAGTATTGTCTATATCTGCAATACCGTTTCCTGTATATATTTTAGTGGTTGGGCCCTTTCGAGGGTGAGGGCCCGGTCGTGCACCTGCCTGAGTGTCCATCACACGACGAGTGCCAAATCGATCCGCAGTTATAGACATACTTCGCATTGGCGTGAGTGCGTGGCATCCTGATTGTTTTGGTGTGTATTTTGGCTGGTTGCCTTCAGAACTTAAACTTGCTATAGCAGCTTGTGGTCTTACTCGGGTGTAGGAAGGCCTGACCAGTCTTGACTTGCTATAGCAGACTGTGGTCTTACTCGGATGTAGGAAGGCCTGACCAGTCTTGACTTGCTAGAGCAGACTGTGGTCTTACTCGGGTGTAGGAAGGCCTGACCAGTCTTGACTTGCTAGAGCAGACTGTGGTCTTACTCGGGTGTAGGAAGGCCTGGCCAGTCTTGACTTGCTAGAGCAGACTGTGGTCTTACTCGGGTGTAGGAAGGCCTGGCCAGTCTTGACTTGCTAGAGCAGACTGTGGTCTTACTCGGGTGTAGATAGGCCTGGCAAGTCTTGACTTGCTAGAGCAGACTGTGGTCTTACTCGAGTGTAGAAAGGCCTGGCAAGTCTTGACTTGCTAGAGCAGACTGTGGTCTTACTCGGGTGTAGAAAGGCCTGGCCAGTCTTGACTTGCTAGAGCAGACTGTGGTCTTACTCGGGTGTAGGAAGGCCTGGCCAGTCTTGACTTGCTAGAGCAGACTGTGGTCTTACTCGGGTGTAGGAAGGCCTGGCCAGTCTTGACTTGCTAGAGCAGACTGTGGTCTTACTCGGGTGTAGGAAGGCCTGGCCAGTCTTGACTTGCTAGAGCAGACTGTGGTCTTACTCGGGTGTAGGAAGGCCTGGCCAGTCTTGACTTGCTAGAGCAGACTGTGGTCTTACTCGGGTGTATGAAGGCCTGGCCAGTCTTGACTTGCTAGAGCAGACTGTGGTCTTACTCGGGTGTAGGAAGGCCTGGCCAGTCTTGTTTTTCAGTCCCTGGTGATTTAAGCCCCATCCCAACGACAAGAAGCTGGCCTTGATGGGGAAAAGTCAACAGTATGTGTGTGAATGTCAAGCAATGTTGGAGAATGATGTTTGCTTTAGCTATCTCATCAGGGGAAAACATTGTAAAGTTGCTTCAAACAAAAGTTGATATACTTAGTTACAACTGGCAAAATACAGGGAAAGGTAGGTCGCGGACGACGAGGAGAGAAGATGCTGGATAACTTGGTATCTTGACACAGAAAACGGTCAAATCAAAGAGAGAAGATGCTGGATAACTTGGTATCTTGACACAGAAAACGGTCAAATCAAAGAGAGAAGATGCTGGATAACTTGGTATCTTGACACAGAAAACGGTCAAATCAAAGAGAGAAGATGCTGGATAACTTGGTATCTTGACACAGAAAACGGTCAAATCAAAGAGAGAAGATGCTGGATAACTTGGTATCTTGACACAGAAAACGGTCAAATCAAAGAGAGAAGATGCTGGATAACTTGGTATCTTGACACAGAAAACGGTCAAATCAAAGAGAGAAGATGCTGGATAACTTGGTATCTTGACACAGAAAACGGTCAAATCAAAGAGAGAAGATGCTGGATAACTTGGTATCTTGACACAGAAAACGGTCAAATCAAAGAGAGAAGATGCTGGATAACTTGGTATCTTGACACAGAAAACGGTCAAATCAAAGAGAGAAGATGCTGGATAACTTGGTATCTTGACACAGAAAACGGTCAAATCAAAGAGAGAAGATGCTGGATAACTTGGTATCTTGACACAGAAAACGGTCAAATTAAAGAGAGAAGATGCTGGATAACTTGGTATCTTGACACAGAAAACGGTCAAATCAAAGAGAGAAGATGCTGGATAACTTGGTATCTTGACACAGAAAACGGTCAAATCAAAGAGAGAAGATGCTGGATAACTTGGTATCTTGACACAGAAAACGGTCAAATCAAAGAGAGAAGATGCTGGATAACTTGGTATCTTGACACAGAAAACGGTCAAATCAAAGAGAGAAGATGCTGGATAACTTGGTATCTTGACACAGAAAACGGTCAAATCAAAGAGAGAAGATGCTGGATAACTTGGTATCTTGACACAGAAAACGGTCAAATCAAAGAGAGAAGATGCTGGATAACTTGGTATCTTGACACAGAAAACGGTCAAATCAAAGAGAGAAGATGCTGGATAACTTGGTATCTTGACAGAAAACGGTCAAATCAAAGAGAGAAGATGCTGGATAACTTGGTATCTTGACACAGAAAACGGTCAACAAACGAATTGATACGTTGCACTGTGGACAGAAAATTGTAGAAGGACATGATCGCTAACACTAACAAATACGGCACATAATGATGATCAATTATTCAATATCGTGCAACTAATGTTAACGTTATATTTACTAAACGACATCCTAGCAGCTACCAGTTATCTCGTTTTCAGGTGTCAAGGACCAGTGTGTCACCAGATATTCTGTTCATCAAGAAACATTCATTGACGGTAATGTTAGAAGATGAATTTGCTCACAGTTTTCTATAAGAAAGTTTAGCACATATCGCATGAACTGAGATGACATTTCATCGGGAATAGGACTTCATATTTTTGTAAAAAATACAATTCTTTGAAAAAATACAATTCTTTGAAAAAGCAAATAATTCAAGTTCTGATCTTGGTCCTCGCATGTCGTCTCACATTGTATCCAACACTATCATGACCATATACCATGCCTGCTGGAGTAGACGACCATGTATCTGCACAACGCTTTGCCTCTACAGTCTTGTATTAATTCTGCTGATGACTCTCTAGAATGTCATTTTTGTCCAGTCTATTTTCTCCTCTTTCTCGCTGCCTATTCATCCTTCATTTCTCGCCCACAATTTGCCCCACATGGTTCTCTTCTAAGATAGCTTTTTATTTTGAAAAATAAAAAATGATTATGTTTCTTTCTGATTTGGGCAAGTAAGTATTTTTAATCAATGATAACAAATGGAATCTGCCACTCGCCTTCTTCTTATTTACATCAAACTAAATTGTTACCAGTCAATATGGCGGATAGGCGACAAGAACAAATTGAGGCTCAATCTGAAAAGCGTTTCTTGTTGCAGTTTCCTCATATTCCAAGTCCGGCTTGTTGCAGTTTCCTCATATTCCAAGTCCGGCTTGTTGCAGTTTCCTCATATCCCAAGTCCGGCTTGTTGCAGTTTCCTCATATCCCAAGTCCGGCTTGTTGCAGTTTCCTCATATTCTAAGTCCGGCTTGTTGCAGTTTCCTCATATCCCAAGTCCGGCTTGTTGCAGTTTCCTCATATCCCAAGTCCGGCTTGTTGCAGTTTCCTCATATTCTAAGTCCGGCTTGTTGCAGTTTCCTCATATTCCAAGTCCGGCTTGTTGCAGTTTCCTCATATCCCAAGTCCGGCTTGTTGCAGTTTCCTCATATTCCAAGTCCGGCTTGTTGCAGTTTCCTCATATTCCAAGTCCGGCTTGTTGCAGTTTCCTCATATCCCAAGTCCGGCTTGTTGCAGTTTCCTCATATCCCAAGTCCGGCTTGTTGCAGTTTCCTCATATCCCAAGTCCGGCTTGTTGCAGTTTCCTCATATCCCAAGTCCGGCTTGTTGCAGTTTCCTCATATTCCAAGTCCGGCTTGTTGCAGTTTCCTCATATTCCAAGTCCGGCTTGTTGCAGTTTCCTCATATCCCAAGTCCGGCTTGTTGCAGTTTCCTCATATTCCAAGTCCGGCTTGCTGTCAGAGTTACCGAGTTTAGTGCTCTGTGCACACCGTGAGCTGTGCGTTTCATTAGTTTTTATTGTGTTTCGATATTCCGATTGCTTACGAAGAATGATGATATCGTATGAAGGGAAGCAGATGGCTGTGGTCACTTTTCTTTTTTTTTTTTTTTTTTTTTTTGGGGGGGGGGTACTACAGCTAACTTATTTTGTTTTGGAGATGAGACATTAATTCTGATGATTCCACTGGCACAGACAGTTGAGCAATTATGCATTTTAATTCGTTTGCAGTGATACCGGGGCCTTCTATAACCATAACCGATCAGACTATTATTATAATAAAAATATGGTTATATTATGTAATCAGTTTAATTAGGAATGCTATTTCTAGACTTTTTTATGTCTAGTGATGTTTAGGAAATTGTATCCTATCATTGTACCCTGAGATCATGTCCACTCGATATGAATGTTTCAGATGATAGTTGGTGACGTAAAATATAAATGTCTGTGTCTCCTCATTTTTTTCGGTTTTCACATTTATGTTATTATTAATACGTTGATAAAATTATTAATACGTTGATAAAATTATTAATACGTTGATAAAATTATTAATACGTTTATAAAATTATTAATACGTTTATAAAATTATTAATACGTTTATAAAATTATTAATATGTTTATAAATACGTTTTTAGCAAACAAAACGTGCTACATATATGATGTGAAATAAAACAGCGGAATATCATCTACACCATAATATGCAAGCACTGCCAGATGACGTATGTGGGTGAAAGTGGGCGACGCTTGAGTGAAAGATTTTGTGAGCATCTTCGTGATGTTGAGCAAAAGACTGGCAGCCCGGTGTCTGCCCATTTCAACTCCCCTGGACATAGTGGTAAACTCGACATGCAGGTTACTGGCATTGTCTCATGTCACTCTAGCAATCGCAGCAGGTTCGCCCTTGAGAATCGCCTTATTGCCCAATTGGGTTTGCTGTCCCCCCAAGGTATGAACATATCTCTCTCATACTCATAGGACACCCACTACATATTTCATACCTCCATGCGCTACTTAATCTGTATATTTGGATACATTTGTCTGCACATGTATTGGCACATTTGGGCTCCTTTGGGTTTTTCTTTTGTGGGCCTTGCGGCAATATATGTGCCGATTTATGCTTTTACGCATGCATTGTTACATACACATACTTATGTTTACACATCGGTTCGGGTTGTATACACAGAGTTAGACGTGCATAGTTTACACATATCCTGTACCCACCTCCCCATATTTTTAGAACCCTTCCTTTCCGTCTTCTCACCTGACTTCCTGGTCAGAGAGATTTATATCGGCCCTGTCGTATCAATTCAGTCCATTTCGAGACTGACCCAGCTCAGGAACACAGGGAAGTGACCAATTTATTTTTCCTCTCTTTAGTATCTAGCATATTATCGCCATGTAGTTAGATTTGTTTATATATCGTTATATATAATTTTTGTGTTTGTTGTTCGTCCAGATGAAGGCCTACTTGGCCGAAACGTCGACTTTTGTTTCGTCTATTACCACGTAAAGCTGTCACCATACCACTTTTCTTCTTCTTTTTTTTTAGTATCGCCTGAAATAAAACAGCCAGGATGTGCTAACGGTGACCTAAAGAAAGAGATAATTTGGGGCCGATATCAAGCGGATGTAATTATCATTTTGTGGCCATGTATATATTGTCTATAGTGTATATATATATATATATATATATATATATATATATATATATATATCGTGTATATATAGTCTATAGTATAGTGGTAATGATTTGGCACCGTGTGATAAGGCAGACACAATGAGCCTTCAATGGACGCTACCAGAGCACCAGACCACGTGGCAGACCACGAAAACGATGGATTAATGGAGTATTTGAAACATTAGGCACCATAACAGCAGGAGAGGCCAACAGAAGGCAAAAGGACCACAATGTATATCTCCCCTCGATGCTGAAAGACAAATGAGAAAAGAAAGCAGAAAAAGAAGTAGTGAGAATGGAGACAACCGGAAAATCTGACTGAAAGAGAAGGAAAAGAGGGGGAGGGTAAAACGGAGAGAAATATTTTACGACGTTTAAGAAAATACCATGAAAGAATGTCAACAATAAAACTGGTAAACAACTGTTCCGGTTAATAGTTCTGGAGAGACATGATCACATGTGTTATAAAACACGAAACTTAATCATGAAAACATCTCTCAGCATTTATTTTCACTTTTGCTAACTTTAAATTTCACTGTCTTTTTCTTTTACCGCGGCCCCAATTATTTATTTGTCCGTTCTTTAGCTTTCACCTCTGGCAGGTCCCTTGAGACTAGGAACTGAATTTGGCGTATTAATCCGTTTTTCCCCTGAAAGCCATGTGCACAGAAATCCCTCGCCGTACAGGCAGATAACTCCAACTTCGGGGTACTCACTTTTATTCGTCAAAGAATAATTGGCGTTTCAAGCCGAGCCACACTGCTTATACCAGGGGTGGTTGCCGCAGAGAGAAATCACAACTGTTGCAGTCGGGACCCGAACTCACAATTTCTCTGTCTCAAGACCGGTGTCTTGCCTCGAGACCAACCAGACCCCCATTTGTGGTTTATATTACGTATTTCAAGATATTTCCAGAACCTGTTATAACGTTCTCAAACACATTTAATCCAGTCAACGCCCAGACACAAGTTCGAAGACAATCTCACAAATTTAAAAAGCCTTTAATATAGTTTTTTTTTAGGAAATAGAGAAAACCAGTAATTGCTACATAATGGAATCATTAGACAACATTTGGGATCAATACTTAACTAATATTTCCATAAACATGCCTAGAGGCTTTATCAGACAACCACTTTCCAATCAATGCTTAAACAAATCAGGAAACATGGCCGCTCTCAGACGAAGTGTTCCATATCCGTGATGAATCATGGCTGACGGCGAAATCATATCTGATCTTGAAGGAGAGACATACAGAACTCTTCATGCGTTTGCCGTCTGTTGACAAAAAGTCGTTATTTTCACTTGGATACTCCATCAGGAGAGTCCATTATCCATCTGGCGGAAGCGATTAACTTCAGCTCACAAACAATGGTGATTGACCAGTAACAGAGATGGTAACTGAACACTTACGTCAGCGATCGATGGTTACCTTTGTAAATCTTCAAGTATTGTTAATGTTTATAAAAGTGTCCTGCGGGTGTAAAGTGCATCGCGGGTGTAAAGTATGTCGTGGGTGTAAAACTTGTAACGGGTGTAAATTGTGTCTCGGGTGTAAAGTATGTCGCGGGTGTAAAGTGTGTCGCGGGTGTAAAGTGTGTCGTGGATATAAAGTGTGTCGTGGGTATAAAGTGTGTCGTGGGTATAAAGTGTGTCGTGTGTATAAAGTGTGTCGCGGGTATAAAGTGTGTCGTGGATATAAAGTGTGTCGTGGATATAAAGTGTGTCTACGGTGTAAAGTGTGTTGTGGGTATATAGTGTGTTGTGGGTATAAAGTGTGTTGTGGGTGTATAGTGTGTTGTGGGTATAAAGTGTGTTGTAGGTGTATAGTGTGTTGTGGGTATATAGTGTGTTGTGGGTATATAGTGTGTTGTGGGTATATAGTGTGTTGTGGGTATAAAGTGTGTTGTGGGTGTATAGTGTGTTGCTGATATAAAGTGTGTAGCGGGTATAAAGTTTGTTGTGGGTGTATAGTGTGTTGTGGGTGTAAAGTGTGCTGTGGGTATATAATGTGTTGTGGGTGTAAAGTGTGTTGTGGGTGTATAGTGAGTCTGGAAACTAAATGCACACATAAGTTTATAAGTTTTTTTAAAAATCTTTAGCCCACCTTTCCCTCTCCCATCCCCCACCCTCAGAAACACACATACATTCCATATGCTCTCACATACCGACACACATTATTTCATGAAAAATCAGAATAAATTAGTGGGGCTACTGCAGAGCTGACCACAGAGAGAGTGAAGCAGGGAAAGTAATGTTCTCAACGAGTGTAACTACAGTCAAAATGCAATCAAGGACGGTACAGCAAGTGCAGATGACGCGTTAGAAACATCCCCTCTTTAGGAAACTAGCAATACACACAAAAGCGATATAAGAAAGGTGCATGCAATTTTGGGTTTCATACACGTTTGTTTGGGAGCCGCGATAGCTCCAGTGATTAGTAACTTGACGATAAAGGACTCGACGACTTCCGGCTTCAACCAGCCTTAAATGAGTAGTGAATTTTTTTCTGGGAAAGTAAAGCGGCACGGGCGTAATACCGACCACATTAACCCACAAATCATGTGCCGTAGGTCTATAAAATAATTGTCACTAACACCATATTCCCTATACGTCACTTGGGGGCTCTTTACTTGACTCTACACACGTTCGCTTGCATTAAATTAGTGACTGTCTGCACTGTAGTGCACTCTATTCTTAATCTTTATGTGGACGTGGATGTGTTGCGTCGATAGTTTGCGGCAAAGACACATAATTGTGTTCCCCTACACACCCGTCTTCAACATTTGCTTAATACATATTCCACTAGCAGCGGCCATTTTTGGCTTATGGTTTTCAACTTGTAATGGCCATTATGGTTCTATAAACGTTCACGACTGTCACGGGACCTCTATTATTTTGTTGTTATCCCAGAGGACTTGATATTAAAGCTCACAACTCAGAGACAAGCAGGGTGAAAACCACGGATTCGAAGCGAAAAATACTCACACATCTTCGC
Organism: Megaustenia siamemsis; assembly: GCA_032433765.1. Classification (NCBI taxonomy): domain Eukaryota; kingdom Metazoa; phylum Mollusca; class Gastropoda; order Stylommatophora; family Ariophantidae; genus Megaustenia; species Megaustenia siamemsis. The sequence goes on along the minus strand of JAVIAB010000139.1, from coordinate 4,382,416 downwards.
TGGAATCGAACCTGGTCCCTTCCTGTAGAAGAGGCCGACGTCGTACCTCTAAGCCAATCAAAATTGGTGATCGTTTTTTTAGGAATGAAATTACCCCCAAATATTTTGTATTTTTTCATTTCTATTTTTGTTATCAAATTCCACTTTTAATAATAGTAGTAGAACATTGATTCTAAGATTTTGTTGGATGTTTCCCTATTTGTTTTTAAACTAATGTTATTCTTGTTCTTGTGTTAGATTGTACCTTGAGGTGCTGCACACAATGAAATAGTATATTTAACTATAGCTAAACTTTATGTAATTTAAAAAGTTTAGATTAAATTACAGAAAGTTTATCTGTAGTTAAACATAATTATAACAGTAACTGAGTAGTAAACATGTATGTGCACAAAGACAGAATAACATAGCATGTTTTGCGAATGGAAATTTGCTAGCTGTTATTGGAAAAGATGTAGGGATGGAGGTGATAGCAGTAACATAATTGTAAGAATTATAATGGAGATAGATGAGAATTAGCAGGTTTTGAGAGTGTGGAATTGTCCAGCTCGATTGGAAAGGGGTGGATCAATAACATGACTTGACCCGTCAACATGTCCAGGGAAGAGGCTGATAAACAACACGGGAGGGGGGAGGCAAATGAAGTTTATGAGAAGTGTAGCGTTTTTTTGTTTAGACAAAAGGTTAACGGTTAGTGAACTGGACTACCACGGACAAGGGGTAGGGTTCGATCCCAACCGACGGCTTCCGGGTTCACCCAGCCTTAAATGGGTTATTTATTTATATATAGTTATATTAGTTATATTAGTTATATTAGTTATATATTATAAATTTATTGGCTGCAAGATAACCGCACAATGACTAAGCGAAGAGTTTATGCAAATGAGACTGAAGTATTTAGCCTCATGCAGAAAATCTAGAGCCAGATCACAGGAAGAGCAGACAATTATAATCAGAATAGTAGATAGAACAAGAACAGAACAAGTAAAATTAGAAACATCGACAACAAGTTCAATAATAGTTAATGTTAGATATAAATCAGCAGTTCTAACATAACCTTGCTGTAAAGTGTTTTCAAGTGATACTCAGAAGTTGTGTGTGCTCCAGAGAAGAGTAGTGGTTAGAGTTACAAGTAGACTAAGAGTTAAGACATACAGACAGAATAAAGTATTGCCAAGACAAGTTGTAAATTAAAGTTTTTTTTAATTACAGAAAATAAGTACTAAAGGATATACTCAATAGAGAACGGCGATAGCCTCTGAGTTAATCTCAAACGAAGAACAATATTCTTATAATTTTAAGTGCTTCCATTAATTCATGTGCCAAGAGAATGATTTAATAAACTTGAATTAACGTGATTTCGATTGTCTGTGATGGTTGACTACGTCAAAACATTGTTTTATAAAGTTGTGCTGTTTTCGGTGTCTGATCACAACAGTTAGAAGTAGTCATATGAAGAAATATAAATAAGAAGAAAACTATAAAACCCTGGCACAACATACGGTAACTGTTCAGTTATATGAACCACTCAAGTTTTGTCATTCTAATGTCTTGAATTTATTTGTTCAGTTATATGAACCACTCAAGTTTTGTCATTCTAATGTCTTGAATTTATTTGTTCAGTTATATGAACCACTCAAGTTTTGTCATTCTAATGTCTTGAATTTATTTGTTCAGTTATATGAACCACTCAAGTTTTGTTTTTCTAATGTCTTGACTTTATTTGTTTACTCCCTGATTCTCTCAATCCAATTTTTTTTTAAATTTTGCCATGTTTTTTTTTGCGTTCTAGTGTTATTTGTCGCCTAATGTGCTCAAGCTGTTGATTGTTTGCAGTTCATGCTGATTAGATGTCAAAATATTTCCATTTCTTTTATCTTCCAAATAAGTATTTATTACAAATGTCCTATAGTCTTTATAGCTTTAATTTATTACTCTAAACATTTTTATCAGCATCTTTGACACACCCCCTTAAATATTACATGATTTTTACAATCGAGTCTTTTCAAACGGTTTCAGTTACCCAATAAATTGTTTCTCCTTTGTTCCAACATTCCTCTATTTAAATATCCACATTTAAGCTGAAGGATATTACCAATTTAAATATGTTTTGGCTCCTTTTAAATTCACATGTTTAATTCTTCTAAACTTCTGCACGTGTTTATGACCGGTTTTGTTCCCTTCGCTAAACTTCTGCACGTGTTTATGACCGGTTTTGTTCCCTTCGCTAAACTTATTGTCCTCATATTTGTATTTATTTTGTTAAATTATATAAATATTGTATTCCGTTTGCGACATGTATTATAATGTATTTACTTGTGTTTGTATAATTGTGTACGTGCGTGTGTTTGTATTTACGTAAATCTTACTAAAACAAAATGTGCAAGTAATATTGTTATATATGTCTACAGTAACGGATTTTTTTCTGGGAAAGTAAAGCGGCAAGGCGTAATACCGACCACATTGCCCCAAAAATCAAGTGCTGAAGGTCTGTAAAATTTATGGTCACAAACACCATATTCCCTATACGCCGCCACTTGGCGTGTTGGGGGCACTTTACTTTACTACTATGTTTACAATAAATCATTTAAGCTTATCTACAATAAGTCTACATAAGTGTCTGCTGAGCAGCATTATAATTGTTTTATTTTCCGTAGATCTACATAATCTTGCGTAAAACTCTTTTTGACGTTTCCTATTTTTTCAGTTGCTCTGATATGTATTCCCATGACGTCAGTATTTCATGTGTACAACGTGTTGGTACTGGGCACCACAATTTGCAAAGTGACGTCATACATGCAAGGTGGGTCATGTGATCTCAACGAGTTGTATTCGCTTATGTTATTCAAGCTCTATTTTCTATTTTTAAAAAAACTGATAAAGATTCCAATGTTACTCTCTGTTAAACTCTTCCAATGTTACTCTCTGTTAAACTCTTCCAATGTTACTCTCTGTTAAACTCTTCCAATATTACTCTCTGTTAAACTCTTTTCGGGGGTAAAAGAAGGTATAAAACCGAGCTTTCAATTTTTTTTACAACTATAGCAGGAATAACTATCAGAGACAGAGGTGATTAACGAGCTCCTATTTGCGGACGATCAGGCATTAATACATGTAAAATAGAAGACCTGCAAGAAATTTAAACTGATTTGATAGCACATGAACTCAATACGACATGAAAATCAACATCAACAAAACAGAAGTTATGAGAATCGCAAGAGAGAAAAAGAACATCAACATAGCGAAAGACGACAGGTAACTAAAACAAGTGGAAGAATTCATAGATAATCTAGAGATAAACGACGGTTCACAAGCAGCAGATATAGACTCAAGATGTAAACAAGCTTGTCAAATCGTTGGACAGCTATCACCGCTATTGTCCAACAAGGAAATAACTCTAAAGGCAAAACGGGCACTCTACAATACAGTTTTCAACCCAATGTTGTGCTACCAATGCCAACCTGGACCCAAGATGAAAGAACAATAAAATAAATAACCACTACAGAGATGAAATGTGTTATACGAATGAAAGGAAGCAACATCAGGTGCAGCCAGTAGAAGAGCAAAAAAACCGCAACTTGTATCTCTCCTGATACTGAAAGGTACATGAGGAAAGAAAGACGAAGAAAAAGAAGAAGAATATAACACGAATGTGTGGACTGCTGGCTGTCCCAGAAGTTGATGTTTAACTGAAATGATCACTTCTGGATACCAACAACTGCTCTCCCTTCTTCATAAATCACACAAACTTCCCTCACCGATTGATTACATTTGTGTATCATCCCTACAGTCAACAACAGAACTGATACGATGCACTGTAGATAGAAGATTGTGGAAGGAAATGTATCGCCTACGCCAACCGGTATGGCACATGATGATGATGATGATGATGATGACGATGATGACGATGATGATAGTCCCAGCAAAATCATCGAATCCGAAATAGCGAATGTCGTCTTCTATCACTCTAAGATGTAACAATATTTTATTTTGTTTTGTTTTGTAACAATGTCCCCTATCGTCAGCTTTACATTAGTGCCATATGCGTGTGACTCACCCTCAGCAAGCGTTCTGCGCTATTAGCAGCAACTCTCCCAGCCATCAGGATTAGTGCTCCATGTTTCTAGTGTGTCCAGAGCCTATCTTTGTCTCATTTGATCACCACGTGATATTATGTATGTCCTTTTGCTATAAAGTAGTTTAATCGACAAACGTTTTTCTCATATTTCTCCTCTTCGCTGTAACTGTTTCATCATGGGTAATTCCACTACGCTAAGTAGAAGATATAATCATAGTAAGGTATCATTACCCAAGTGGGAGAACATTTAATTGGTTCATTATACTCTACAGAGCTTTCAAGAATGTTCCGAAATCTTCAAATAAGCACCTTCTAGTTTCACAAACAGTCGTGTACAAAATAGATATAGTTTAATGTGACGTGAACGTGTTCACCCCTGTGACAGGTCTATGTTTGAGTGATACCTAGACCAGCGTACATTTATAAAGACTGTCGTTTGTGTACAAAATAGATATAGTTTAATGTGACGTGAACGTACTCACCCCCGTGACAGATCTATGTTTGAGTGATACCTAGACCAGCGTACATTTACAAAGACTGTCGTTTGTGTACAAAAATAGCAAATAATATGTTGTTATTGTTTTTCTGTTCAGTCCAGATGAGTTTGTGCGTGTTTGTTGGAACCTTTATTGTCGGATAATTGCAGGGGAAATGTAAAACGTAAAAGAACAGTTGACAAATGATGAGAAAGATAACAATTTTTAAACATATGCAATTGTATTTAAATTCTCGTAATAAACAAGTATAATGTCTCTAGCACAGGTGATCATGTTTCTTCACAACTTTTCAAATCTGTAGCCGTGTGTGTATATAAAATAGACCAGAAATGTCACGTCAACAAGTGGCAAAGGTAAATGAACAATTGAGGTTTATAATGCACACCCGCTAATATATGGACACGAGGTTGTTCACATGATGTATATGTTGGGTAGTTTGTGTTCCATCCATACCATCTTACCAGTAATGAGATAAAAACCTTTGTCTCCACTAAAAATTATACACAATCCACGTGATTAGAAAAAACTTCTCGCTAACTCCCTTGGCTATCAGACCCTAGTGGTATTTAACGCGACTTCTCTATAAAAGGCATATCGTGAAATAGACAAATGTATAGGACATACTGAGAACATATCTCTGTTCAGATTTCAAACAAACTTCTATGTAACCGAATCGAGTATTTGCACACCCTAACTCTTTCAGTACAGATGCTTACGATCAATTTAGCGGAATGGATTTAAGAGACATAATTTGTCATGTTTTTATACAGTTATCTACAAGTTTATATTTATCTAACACTGAACATATATATGAATTTGTGGATAATTAAACAAGGAGTTATATTTCACAAATACCAAGATGATACAAGACATGTAAAAAGAGTATGGTTTGAAGACAGTTTAAACTAATCAAAATGAGAGTGATGTACTGTACGGTTAAAGGTACATGACCGATACGGTATGACGCATGGTGCGTCGAGAAGTACAGAAAGAATTAAATGGTAAAAGAATATATGGAAGTAGTGGTTCAGGAAAGTAGAGGGACATATGTCGGACATGTGCTGAAAAGAGACAATAAGAGAATTCCAAAACAGGTCCTTCTATGGGAAACACCAGGATACAGAAAAGGAGGAAAACCTAAAGAAACACTAAAAGAACATTTATAATAGAAGCAAAGTTGGCAGGCAGAGACTCATGAAATAAGATCGAACATCTCGCCCAGAACAGAAATGGTTGGCAGAAACACAACAAGTCCTATGCGACATCTAGCTGCGCGGGAAGAGTCCAGAATCAAGAAGTGCTAGCCTCCGTCAGCTGACTATGAATTTTTCAGGACCCCTAGGAAATGTTATTTTTTCCTTTTCTTTCGCCGTGTATTCTCTCATTTTTCTATGAATCTGTCTGCTTCTTGTTTGAGTTGGAGTTTTAGAGTGTGTTTCCAAAGATTGCGATCTTTCTTTTCAGACTAGGATTTATGTTCAGTCTTCATGTCACGTCTACACGCGTCCATAAATAGGAGTTTTGGGCGTCCCCTAATTCTTTTGTCATCTGCTAGTTGTTCATAAATTATAACTTTTGGTAAGTGCGTCTTTCATACGGTGTGACCTTCGTTGTTTGAGCTGTTCGGGAGGCCTGTGCGAGTGAGGACCCCCACGTTTGTCACTTTATCCTTCCAGGTGACACCAAGAACACAGCGCTGACATCGCATATAGAATGCATTTAGCCTTCTCTCCTGCTTCACAAAAGTCGTTAAAGATTCGCGTCATATAAAAGGATATTGATGATGGAGGCGTTGTAAACTGTGTTTTAGTTCTATGTTTGTTTGTTTGCCAAATGAGCCTAGAAAGACGGGAGAGGCAAGGTTGTCAATTTATGTATCTAAAGCTAGTTTGTCGTTGATACCCCAGGTGACTACACTGCTGCACAACATCAAGTTTGTCGTTGTTACCCCAGGTGTCTACACTGCTGCAAAACATCAAGTTTGTCGTTGATACCCCAGGTGACTACACTGCTGCACAACATCAAGTTTGTCGTTGATACCCCAGGTGTCTACACTGCTGCACAACATCAAGTTTGTCGTTGTTACCCCAGGTGTCTACACTGCTGCAAAACATCAAGTTTGTCGTTGATACCCCAGGTGACTACACTGCTGCACAACATCAAGTTTGTCCTTGTTACCCCAGGTGTGTACACTGCTGCACAACATCAAGTTTGTCCTTGTTACCCCAGGTGTGTACACTGCTGCACAACATCAAGTTTGTCGTTGATACCCCAGGTGTGTACACTGTTGCACAACATCAAGTTTGTCCTTGTTACCCCAGGTGTGTACACTGCTGCACAACATCAAGTTTGTCCTTGTTACCCCAGGTGTGTACACTGCTGCACAACATCAAGTTTGTCCTTGTTACCCCAGGTGTGTACACTGCTGCACAACATCAAGTTTGTCCTTGTTACCCCAGGTGTGTACACTGCTGCACAACATCAAGTTTGTCGTTGATACCCCAGGTGTCTACACTGCTGCATAACATCAAGTTTGTCGTTGATACCCCAGGTGTGTACACTGCTGCACAACATCAAGTTTGTCGTTGATACCCCAGGTGTCTACACTGCTGCACAACATCAAGTTTGTTGTTGATACCCCAGGTGTCTACACTGCTGCACAACATCAAGTTTGTCGTTGATACCCCAGGTGTGTACACTGCTGCATAACATCAAGTTTGTCGTTGATACCCCAGGTGTCTACACTGCTGCACAACATCAAGTTTGTCGTTGATACCCCAGGTGTCTACACTGCTGCACAACATCAAGTTTGTCGTTGATACCCCAGGTGTCTACACTGCTGCACAACATCACGTTTGTCGTTGATACCACAGGTGTCTACACTGCTGCACAACATCAAGTTTGTCGTTGTTACCCCAGGTGTCTACATTGCTGCACAACATCAAGTTTGTCGTTGTTACCCCAGGTGTCTACATTGCTGCACAACATCAAGTTTGTCGTTGATACCCCAGGTGTCTACACTGCTGCACAACATCAAGTTTGTTGTTGATACCCCAGGTGTCTACACTGCTGCACAACATCAAGTTTGTTGTTGATACCCCAGGTGTCTACACTGCTGCACAACATCAAGTTTGTCGTTGATACCCCAGGTGTCTACACTGCTGCACAACTCGATGAAGATATCAATTGCTGCTTCGATGTCCTGACCGAGTATATTCGTTTTTCTGCAAACTTATAGTGAGATCGAAGTCTGTGCAGGCATGCGAAAAACGATTTATCATTGTCTTCAATTCTTGTTGATCTTGTGTGACAAGTGCAACATCGACAGCAAATGTATGGCCCTTTTCGTCTTGTCAGACGGTCTATTAGAGGCTATTGTGTGTTTTTTTATGTTTTGTTTTTGTCGAACAGCTTCTCTCGTGGTTAATTCTACCAATGTTTGACAAACACACACGGCCACAGAATGAACAAGTCAGGCCCACTGGTCCGCAGGGTTTTCCATCCTTTTTCATGAGTCTTTTCTCTTTTAAGTTTTGCCTTAGCACAGCTCAAATGATGTTATACCGTTCCTTATACATGCTCTCCGTGATGTGCGATCATTTGCCAGATGTTCCCAGTAATGTTCACAGATGGAGAAGTCATTCAGAGATGATTTACAGATATCTCTATATCGTAGTTTAGTTCTGCCGATTTATCTTTTTCCGTGTATTAGTTCACCATATAGTATTTGCCTGGGGATGTGCTTTTGTTCCATTTGCTGGACATGTCCCAGCCATCTTAGTCTTCGACATCTGAGCATCGACATGATTGTTGGGAAATAATAGGCTACTAATAGGGATATGTCTCATTTTGGACCTTGCATTTAACCTTGCAAGATTGAACATCCGACCATCAGATCTAGTATGAAGATAAATTCATTCCTTCGCATCTGAAAATGCATATTTCAACAGAACAGCGATGAACATTCCAAATAAGGTCAGTGCACGAGCGCATCCTTGCTTGACAAAACTGCGTTTGTTGAATGATTGAAATGTGCAGCCGTCGCACTGAATGATACCCTTCATGATCTCGTGAAATGATTTAACAAGCGTCCACAGAGTATGTGGACAGTCTATTTTAGACAGTATTATGAAGAGACCGTTCTCGTTGACTAGGTCAAAGGCCATTGTAAGGTCGATAAGGCGATGAAGAGAGGCTTCTTCTGCTCTCTAGATTTTTCTTGAAATAGACATATAGAGAAAATCATGTCTGCAGTTGATCTTCCGGATCTGAAGCCACATTGCGATTCAGGATATACGTGTTCTGCGAGTTTTTGTAGCCTTCCTAAGATGACTCTGGCGAAGGTCTTGATGCTGAGTAAGGAGATGCCTCTGTAGTTGTGGCAGTCGCTTCTATCTCCTTTATTTTTGTAGAGAGTTACAATCACGGAGTCTCTCATATCTTGAGGAATGGTTTTCTCTTTCCAGCATTGATGCTGTACTTTAAGCAAGGGGATGTAGCAGATCACCCTAGCAGGATTTGATTAGGTTGAGAGGGATCCCATCTTATCCTGTCGCTTTACCGGAGGCCAAGCTTACTATGGCCTTGCTATGTTCCTCTACAGTTGGTTTAATGTCTAACTCTTTAATAGGTGGGAGACATTGGATGACGTAAGGGCGTTTGGTGTAACATAGTTTTCTATGGAACAAAGTGAGGAATAATGATGTTCCACCCATCTTTCCATCTGTCTGCCTCTATCGATTATTTTCTCCTCAGTGATGACATTTAGTGGGGCAATAGTACATTTTGTTGGTCCGAGAGCTTTCTTTATGTCATCATACATTGCTCCTAGGTTCAGTTTGAGATGCAGTCTGGATGCTGTCGCTAAGCTGGTGCCAATACCCGTTTTCGTAGCGTCGAGCTGGACTTTGTTTCTGGCCGTTTTAAGGGCTTGTAGAGTATTAGCATTATCTGCGCGTTTGTGATCTAATAAGGCCGCCGTTTAGCTTCAATTAGGGGGTGTTATAAAGTGGGAGCTTCAAGCCAGTCGTGAGACTTAAATCTCAGTTTTCAAAAGCTGGTAGCCGCGTTGCCGTAGATGACGTTGCGAAAATGTTCCAATTTTTCTTCAGCGATATTGCCGTATATATATATATATATATATATATATATATATATATATATATATATATATATATATATATTTATAATTTATATATATATTTATTTATTTCTGTGTTAATTTCGTCATTTTCTGTGCCAGTGTCGACTTATTTGTTTGGTTTCATTGCAGAGCATTCACTGTGTTTATGCAGCTATTTTGAGTGAAAATGTATAGTCATCATTTTCTGTGTTATTTCAGACATTTTCTGTGATAATTAAAGTATCAGCATTAATTCTAGTATTCTCTATATCAATGAAGTTTTCTCTGTGTTAATTCAGGTATTCTCTGTTTCATTGCAGGTATCTCTATAGTAGCCAATGTCCTGACGATTGTACTCATGAGTGTTGACCGCTACTTTGCTATCAGACACCCAATGAAACACAGACTAATATTCACTGTCTGTAGAGTGAAGAAACTCATCGTGATGGCGTGGCTCACTGCTGCTGTTGTTGTTGCTCCAATTGCTCTCGTTAGCCAGGTACGATATTTGCCTTGACTTCAGCACCTAATTATTAGCATTTTTGTTTTGTTAGTTGCTTCCTAGTTTTGATTTTACTGATTGTATTCACAATATTAAAACAAGTAAATGAATTTAAATATGTGGCAACAATGTAAACATCAGAAGGTAGATGTACAACAGAGGTGAGATGCAGAATTGCTCAGACAAAGCAGCTTTCCAAAAAAATGAAGTAGATACTGTGCGATCTATGTTTGACAATAGAAACAAGAAAAATAATTCTTAACTGTTATGTAGAGCCAGTCTTAATATATGGATGTGAATCATGGACAATAGGACAACAGACAAGAACATCACCCGGTGGCTATAGAAATGTCGTTTTACAAAAAATGTTGAGAATACCATGGGCAGCTATGAAGAGTAATAAAAACGTCATGAAAGAGACCAAAGCAAAGAGAAAGCTAATTTCCAATATTAGGAAGAAATAATGATAATTTTTTGGTCATGTAATGAGAAGAGAACAGCTGGAATATATTGTGACAACTGGGAAAGTTGAGGGACGAAGAGATAGATGGAAGCAAAAAAAAAAAGATACCAGACAGCTTAAGAGAATGGCTTAGTAGAAGATGAACAACAAAAATGATAAATAACTGTCGAGATGGCAAGTTGTGGAGAGACATGATCTCCTATGCCAGCAGGCATGGTATCTTATGATAATGATTGTCTGCAATAAATATTTACAACAATGTAACATCTTCATCACAACGTTGTGGTACCAATGCTCAACTTGGACCCTAGAAACGCGAACAATTAGACAAATATCCACTACCGACGTTATATACGTTAGACGAATAACAGGAAATAGCCTGAGAAATAAGATCAGAAATGAGGGACCGAGAAAACAGCCAGTAATAGCTCTCGCCATAGAATACATAAAGAAAAAAACCGATGAAGTGGTCGGGCCACGTGATAAACCATAAAGATCAAACCACTCACTACACAATGAGCCTTCAATAATATTTTGTGAGAACACCGGACCCTAGGGCCGGTGATAAAAAAAGATGGATTATTGGAATATTAGAAACACTACAAAATATAACAGCAGGAGACACCGATAAAAAAAAAACAAAAGAAAACTATATGTCCTCTAGACGCTGAAAGTCAAATGTTGAAAGAAAGAAGAAGATGGGCAACTCATTGTTCTCTGTGCTTGCCAGCATTCACTTCTGGTGAAGTCCCTAGAGACTAGGAACCGCATTTTGCATGTTAAAATATTTTTCCCTGAAACGTGTACACAGGGATCCCTCGCCGCCCAGGCAGATAACTACGTCTTCGGAGGCCCTGATATTTTTACGGTATTAGTTATTGACGTTTCAAGCCGAGCCTCACTGCTGTTACCAGGGGTTGTTACACCAGAGAGAAATCACACAAATATCCCTACTGGTACAGACGGAATTTGAACTCATGACCTCTCTGTCTCGAGACTGGCGTCTTGCCTCAAGACAAACCAGTCACGCAGAAAAGTAACTCAACGACAATGATAGTTCTTTTAAAAAATCCTGTTACTATTTTTAGCTGTCAAATGTATTCTCAAAATGAATCTGTAAGAAAGACATGTCTGTAGCATCCACAAAGTTTCGTTTCGAATCTGTTCTCCGACTGCCCACGATTTACTTCCCCATGTCAAGACCCCTTTTCTACTAGCACTCTATGTTCTGTTCTTTGACTTAAGTCCACTATCAAAAAATCTAATTCTTTGGGGTTATTGGGGTTACTGTCATAGTAAAAGGTTGTATCTCGAAATATAGAGATTTATTGGAATGCAACATGACAAGCTATTTTAGTAGAACCATCAAGGAGTCAAGGTCGATTCGAGCACATTCGTGAAAACTAAATTGTAAGGTGTGTTGAATTTGTAAATCGTGACAATCCCCAAGACAAAGAGATCACGTGACTTTTAAAAAAAGATCGTGCGAAGACATCACGTGACTAAGAAGACACGGGAGAAAGTTAATGTGCGGGATCGCAGCTTAAACTAATTGTTTAATTGGACCCGAAGATTAAATCGAGTAGGCTACTTAGTAGGCTATCTTAAGGAATGCAGCTTGAAGATGGCAAGACCTGAAAAGCAAAGTTATTCTTTAACATGAAGTGCTAAATTAGTAGTAGTAAGGAATGTCTCAGAAAAAAAGACCCAAGAGCAAGTAGGGTAATTTACGAGTTTAGTGTCCAACATAATTTTTGCTTGGACTAATGTCCCCGTGCACTTTAATCGGTCGCTCTCATCTTGCCACCCATCATCTAATTTTCTTTTATCAATTACGTCATAGCTCATGACAGAACATACTTCACTATTATAATTAAACAAATGCACAAAACAAAGCAAATAATACATGGCAACGAGCAAAGTGGAAAGCAATTTTAGTAATCTTTAAATTGTTGCCTCCTGTAGGCTAAGGCAAGCATCAATGACATCAAATTATTCGTTTTATTTCCCGGAGATTTCTATTTGTTTTCATTTCATCAATTTCTGAGTAAAGGAGAATGAAAAATATTTAAAAAAAACGAACAACAATGAAAGATCATTCGTGGTTCATATTTTGCAAGCAATTTGATCTAGGTGTGTGACGTGTATCGGGACGAGCTGACATGTCCTAATGATTCCTCTATGTGTTGCTGACCCCCTCATCCGGTTCTACTACTGGCAGAAGGACCATGAGAACGTCTAAAATTAATTACAGTTTTGTTTACATTTTTAAATTTAAAAAACCAGGAGTTTGGACAGAGTATAAAAAAGATTGGGAGCCACGTTAACTCACTGGTTTGTGAACTGTGCTACAAAGTACAAGAGGTCGAGTTCGATCGTGGTAAAAGACTTCCAGGTTCACCCAGCCTTTAATGGGTACTGGATTTCTTTCTGGGAAAGTAAAGCGGCACGGGCGTAATACCGACCACATTACCCCAAAAATAATGTGCCGAATGTCTATAAAAATTATGATCACTAACACCATGTTCCCTATATGCCACTTGGCGTGACAGGACACTTTTTTTTTTTTTAAATCAGACTAAAACTATGACAATAAACAGTAGGATACCACTTGGTGACTGGTGACGCATTATAACTTCAATGATTTGTACAAGAGACCACAACAACTGTTTCATCATCATCATCGAGTGCCTTCTCTACAACGAAGGTTGGCTACCATGGATCACCATTCTACTCTGTTTCTTGCTTTGATGGTGCAGGCTGACAATTGATTGACTTGTCCATCTTTTGATGTTACTCGTCCATGTTAGTCTTGGTCTGCCTCTGTTACCTTGTATTTTCCCTTCCAATATTACTTTTAGTAGGCTGTTGTGTCTTTTAACATGCCCCAAAAATTTCATTTGTCTTGTCTTAATTGTATTTAGCAGTTCTCTTTTTATTTTCAGTTGTTTTAAAACTTCATCGTTTGTTTTCTTTTCTTTTCATCCAATTCTACTTATTCTTCTATAAATCTATATTTCAAAGGCTTCAATTTTCCTGTTCTGTTTTCTTGTCTAATGTCCATGTTTCTGCACTAAACAGGAATATTCAGAAGATGTAACATTTTGCCATTCTTAGTTTCAGCCCTGCTGATATTTGTTTTGTTAGTATATTTTTCATGGCATTAAAATTACTTTTTGCCATACCTAGTCATTTGTTTATTTCAATTTTACATTTTCCATCATTGGTTATAGTTTGTCCCATGTAGGTGTAGCTCTGGACTGTCTCCATATGTATTCCCTCAACTGTGATATTTAATTGTAGGTCTTAATCTTGAGAATTTTCTTTGTTTATGATCATAGTTTTAGTCTTTTTGATATTCATTTGTAGTCCATATTTTTTGCTTGTTATGTTTATCACATTAAGTAATTGTTGTAGGTCTTTAGGATTTTCTGCTAGTAGAACAGTATCATCAGCATATCTTAGGTTATTGATTATCTTTCCATTAATGTTTAGGCCTGGCATCTCTGTGATGTTTTTAAAGATTTGCTCAGTGTATAGATTGAACAAGCATGGTGATAGGATGCATCCTTGTCTTACACCTCTTTTTATGTCCATGGGTGTAGAGTTCTCCTTGTTATATTTTATTATTGCTATTTGCTCCCAGTACAAATGACATATTAGTCGTATGTCTGTGTCGTCTAGATTTATATCCTTTATGCAGTCTATAAGTTGGTTATGATGTATTCTATCGAAAGCTTTGGTGTAGTCTATGAAGCAGGCATATATTGGTTTGTTTACTTCTATGTACTTTTCAATCAATGTTCTCATGCTAAATATCGTTTCTTTTGTGCCACTGTTTTTCCTGAATCCAAATTGTTGCTCATCTAATTCAGTATTGATTTTATTCTGAATCCTTCCCTGTATAACTTTTAGTAAAATTTTTGTTACCTGTCTCATTAGGCTTTCATCATAGTTCTTTCAGCTCATGTTCCTTTCAAAATCGAGAGGAAATATAATTTCTGCTCTTCTGCTCTTTTATTGGCCTCTCCTTATTTTTCCTAACGTTTCTAATATTTCATCAATCCAGCTTTTTCAAGTCGGCTCTTGAGTCTGGTATTCTAGTGGCGTTTGTTGAAGGCTTATTGTGTCGTATTTTAAATGTTCTGTCTTATCAATTGGCATTAACATTTTATCTATTGTTTCTTTAACGTAAGATGGCTGGGACTGACTGCTGCTGGTGCTGGACATCTTGCAGAGGTCAAAGAAAACTTCAGAATAGTTGTCATTGAATATAATAAAGGACAACTTGGATGTTTCAGTTCTATAAACAAGACAAGACTAAACAAAGATCAACATTTCAATCAGGAGTTCTTTAACTGGAACAACAACAAACAAAACAGAATACTAATCATTAAGAATCATAAGAGATTTAAATAGTGGCCAGTTTCATCTGGTTAAGTTCGTTAACCTTCGCTGTAGATAAAGTCGTTAATTCGTTTCAGACGTTTGGGACGTTGGTAGCTAAGGACCCTAACTTGTGCAAACGGATGGCATTGGCAAGGATCATTTTGAATCTATGAAGTGGGCTCATTGTGTGTTTAACTCAAAAGCATATGTGCTTTTTAACCAAAGACCTTTTTTTTGGGGACTCAATGAAGATATCTCCGATGGAAGAATAAACTGTACTATTAGTCCCATAAATGATTCGCTTCCAGAGGTGTATGATGTAAACAAAGCAGTTTTGTCATTGCAAGTGAATAATGTCCACACCTATAATTGGTCAGGATTGTGTAGCAGCAGCAGCTTTATAGCGAACACAGAAAACATCACAGGATTGTACTGTTCTGAAATAGCTATGCCATGCTACCCGAGAATTGCCTTTAATGGGATTACTGTGACCACAAACCACTCTCCATGTGTGTGCCACATATTTACACCCCAGAAAGAAATACTGAATATAACAACATCATGTGCCATCTGTGATATTAATGACCACAGACCAGGAGCCTCCAGTATGATTGATACAACTGTTGCACCAAGCATTTCATCAGCAGAGCCATATCTATGGAATGTTAATCTGACATTGTTCTTGAATGATATCCAAGTTAATGAGACATCAGAATCGTGTGGCGGCAGCTACAAGAAGGGAGCGGAGAACATCAAGTTCTGCTGCTATAAAGGAGACTTGCCTTGCTATCCCAGAATTGCCTTAAATGGGATCACTGTAGTTGAAAACTTCTCCTTTTGTGTAAACTACACATTCACATCTAAGAGTGAATCAGTGAAGGTCACAAAATCATATTCTCTCTGTGGTTTTACTAACTACGGGTCATGTGGCTTCTGTTGGATTGGAAATGATAACTTACCACCACTGTGTGTCTATATGTTTGGAATTGGAGTCATCAATGACGGCCTAACATCATCAAGTGCTATGACGATCATCATTTTCGGGAGGACGTGAACTCCCATGGTATATGGTGGATAGGCGGCAGGAACCATTGAAGGTTATGTCTGAAAAGTGTTCCTTCTTGCAGTTTCCTCATATTCCAAGTCCGGCTTGTTGCAGGAGCTACTGAGTTAAGTGCTCTGTGCACACCGTGAGCTGTGTGTCTCATCCGTTTTGATCCTGCTTCGATATCCCGCTTGTTTACGATGAATGATGATATCGTATGACAGGGAACAGTTGGCTGTGTTCACTTTCTGCGCGGTTTCGCCTTATGTCTTTTGGCGTGTGCTGAGACTGCTACGATGGGGACTACAGTTACCTTTCTTTGTTTGGGAGATGAGTTAGTAATTCGGATGATTCCACTGGCACGGGCGGTTGAGCAATTATGGATTTTAATTCGTTTGCTGTGAAACCGAGGCCTTCCATAACCAATAACCAATAACGTATCTATGTGGCGAGAATTATTCCTAGCATTTTTCTAACTTCTTTTTTTTTTACCTTATCTCTGATGCTGATTCCTGTTCTGCGTCTTTAGCATTTCATTTCGGTGCTGGTTATTTCCTTGTTGTTCTCGAGGCTAACGTCTGGCACTGTTAGCACAACATTGGGGTGAAGATTGTGTCGTAGAATGTCCGTATTACTTACAGTGTTTTTCCTTTATTGGACGGTAGTACAGAATAGCATGTGTATGAATTAAAGTTTCAGTGACAAACAACCGTGATTACGCATTAATATTATTATGTGACAAATGAGCTCGTACTTAGTAGATTATACTTTAGCATGTATTTGTAAACGATTCATGGGGTAGGGGGTGGGGGGGAATGATTCATAGGTGCATTGGATATTAGAAAAAGAAGGCCACAACTCGAAAATCAGTGGAAGTCACTCACTATAACTAAGAAAAGTAACATACAAACTGAAAATGGAAAAAGAACAACTAAACACAATTCAAACAAGACAAATGATATTTTAGGGCCATGTTAAAAGACACAATAGCCTACTAAAAGTAATCTTGGAGGGGAAAATACAAGGTAAAAGAGGCAGAGGCAGACCAAAACTAACATGGACGAGTAACACCAAAAGATGAACAAGTCAGCCTATGACAACCTGCACCATCAAAGCAAAAGACAGAGCAGAATGGCGCTCCAAAGTAGCCAACCTTCGTTGCGGAGATGGCACTCGATGATGATGAACACATAATCAAAACTCACAGGTATCAAGAGCATAGAGAGACAGTTCAATGAGTACAACACGGTCGAACGTGTTCATAACGAGCGATCAACCATTATATCTACTCAACAAAACTGTCTGATACAGAAACAAGGACATTAAATAAGAAAATAGGCAGTAGAAAACTGAAGCTCTTGAAATGTTGAGCTTTTAGAAGAATAAGAAGTGAGAATCAATGAAATAATGACGTTTTGAAACAGCTGCAAATGAACTACCTACAATTTGAAAAAAGATCAAGAGTAATTTTTTAATACCAATAACAGTAAATTAAAATTTAACGAAAGTAATTTTTGAAGGAAAACACAAAAGGTAAACGAGGTAGAGACAGACAAAGACTACAGTAGACAGACACAATCAAGAATTTGACAAGAGAAGGTATGACGGCTTGTACGATAGAGGTAAACGACAGATGACCATCCATTATATCCAACCTTTGATACATAGACGGCACATGATGGTGATGAACAGTGCAGTGAATATTTCATCTTCGCTTATTTTATATTTTATTGTCTTGTTTTGCTATTTTATGATCTTATATTATTATATCTATTCTTAAATTATTTTATTTTATTTATTCGTACCTTATATTATTCGCAACACAGTTGTTTGTCATTGAAATTTTAGTTGATGGACTTCCGGTTTCAAGATGGCGCGGTCATGTTTGCATCAATGTTGACTGTTATGTGTATTTGCAGGAAAGATGGTTAATTCTATCTTTCTAATGCAGATAAGTGTATAGATAGGAAGTTCCACTGTTGGAATCTTCACCGGTGTAGCGGATTACGTGAACGTGATCTGAAATCCTCTACAGTGTACGCATAGTGTGTTCTGTGTTGATTGCAATATACGTCATCAATGGAATACCGGTCAATATGGCGGATAGGCGGCAAGAACCTTTGGGGTATCCTCTTAAAAGTGTTCCTTATTGCAATTTTCTCATATTTTAAGTCTTGATTGTTGCCTGAGCTAATGAGTTTAGTGCTCTGTGCACACCGTGAGCTGTGTTTCATCCCGATTGTGTTTGGATATTCCGATTGCTTACTGTGAATGATTGTATCGTAGGACGAAGGAAAATTCAACTGCGTTCACTTTGGGTGCCGCTTGACCTTTGACTTTTGATGTTTGATGTAGCTGCTATGCTGGGAACTGCAACTGCCTTTCTTTGTTTGGATCCTTCAATGAGATGAGATGCTAATTCTGATGACTTCGCTGGCACGGGCGGTTCGGCAATTATGGATTTTAATTCGTTTGCAGTGATACCGGGGCCTTCGACTAACCATAAGCATAAACATAACTTTTGTTGATTTCCTTCTTTGTGTTTTTTTCAATGAAGATGAAATAAGCATGCTTCTTCTATTAAACATTCAATGAGATTGGAAGAAGATGTATCTTAAAATTGTAAAACTGTTGTTCTTAAAAATTGAATATTGCAATCCAGATACTCTCAGATCTGCCATTTTTTTTAACTTCCTGTTACAAATATTAAATACCGAAATATCATTCACATCGACACATTTAATTTAACTGGACATTTTTACTTTCTATGTCTAATTTCACAAATTGAGACCACTCCCATGAAATTTTAATTTAATGAAATTATTGAATATATTCATTATCTTCATAAAGTACCAAGTCTGCTGGCGTTGGTGATCGTGTCTCTCCACAACTTTCGATCACGACAGTTATTTATCATTTCTGTTGTTGACCTTCTGCCAAGCCATTCTCTTAAGCTGTCTGGTCTCTTTTCTCTTTGCTTCCCTCTATCTCTTCGTCCCTCAATTTTCCCAGTAGTTATAATACATTCCAGCTGTTCTCTTCTCATTACATGGTCAAAAAATGATGATTGTTTCTTCCTAACATTGAAAATTATCTCTCTTTTTTTTTGCTTTGGCCTCTTTCAGAACGTTTTCATTACTCTCCTTAGCTGCCCACTGTATTCTCAACATTCTTCTGTAAAACCACATTTCTACAGCCTCCAGTGATTATTGAATATATTAGGCTCACGACATTTTCATTCAAAATTCATGCAACATTTCCAAGATTAAAACTAAAATACACCATTGTGATGGAAGGACTTATTCCGGTTTCATGGCGGCTACGTGCAGTCAGTCGTTTTTATATTGCGGCTCTTGCCGATATATTTATTTAAATGATTTGCGTGACAGTCGAGTTATGAAATTATGTGTTGCTATTCCCCGTTTGGTGTGTTTTATTTTGGACGTGTGGATAAACTGTGATTACCGATATTTAAGTGGAATATGATTTATTCTTCTTTGTGTCGTGTGTTCGCGGTTCAATAGTCAAGCACATGGTTCGACAAAAAATGGCGCCGCGGCTGGTATGTTCAACCCGAAAATAAAAAGTCTGTGTCGGTGGATGGGGCGGATGAATCGAAAATGATCAACGGCCCAGAAGGCGAAAACAGCAAAGTGTGTGTTACACATGAGGCATATTCAGAACACGAAAGACGAATATGGCAGACCACCGTGAAAGAGATTGGAGCCTCATCACGTAACACTCCAAATAAAGCCATGGAGAGAATTAATGGAAAGATAATCAATAACCTAAGATATGCTGATGATACTGTTCTACTAGCAGAAAATCCTAAACACCTACAACAATTGCTTAATGTGATAAACATAACAAGCAAAAAATATGGACTAGAAATGACTATCAACAAGACTAAAACTATGATCATAAACAAAGAAAATTCTCAAGACCTACAATTAAATATCACAGTTGAGGGAATACATCTGGAGACAGTCCAGAGCTACAACTACCTGGGACATACTATAACCAATGATGGAAAATGTAAAATTGAAATAAACAAAAGAATAGGTATGGCAACAAGTAATTTTAATGCCATGAAAAATATACTAACAACAAAACAAATATCAGCAGGGCTGAAACTAAGAATGGCAAAATGTTACGTCTTCTCAATATTCCAGTATGGTGCAGAAACATGGACATTAGACAAGAAAACAGAACAGAAAATTGAAGCCTTTGAAATGTGGATTTATAGAAGAATAAGTAGAATTGGATGGAAACAAAAGATAACAAACGATGAAGTTTTAAAACAACTGAAAATAAAAAGAGAACTACTAAATACAATTAAGACAAGACAAATGACATTTTTGGGGCATGTTAAAAGACACAACAGCCTACTAAAAGTAATATTGGAAGGAAAAATACAAGGTAAAAGAGGCAGACCAAGACAAACATGTACGAGTAACATCAAAAAAAGGACAAGTCAATCAATTGTCAGCCTGCACCATCAAAGCAAGAAACAGAGTAGAATGGCGATCCATGGTAGCCAACCTTCGTTGCGGAGAAGGCACATGATGATGATGATGTGATGAAAAGAAATAGACGTGACAAACTGGAGCTTGGAGCGTCGTGGGGAGCTGCAGTTATTCTATCCCGTGTTAATTATAGCGTGCAGGCAGATGTTAGCAACGCTGCTGCTGTGTACCAGCCACATTTCATCTCCATCTATCTCTTTGTCTTTATTTCTCTACTCGTCTATATCTCTTCATTTGTTTGTCTATCTCTTTGTCTTCCATTATCTCGCAGTCTATGTCCGTTTTCTTTTGTCTGCTTATCTATCTCTTTGTCTTCCTGTGTCTATTCGTCTATCCTCTTGTCTTGTTTTATCTGTCCTTCTATCTCTCTCTCTTCTTTTGTTCGTTAATCTATTTATCTTCCTTTGTGTATTCATCTTTTTGTCTTCCTCCATCCATCTATCTCTTTGTCTTATTTATTTGTCCGTCTGTCTCTTTGTCTTCCTTTATTTATCTATCTCTTTGTCTTCCTTTGTCTTTCACTCTATCTCTTTTTCTTCCGCTGTTTGTCCATCTTTGTCTTTCTTGAGCCGTCTTGTCTGATAATCTGATATTATTTGTTTATTTAATTTGTTATTATTATATAGAGGTTACTGGTATCTGGTCAGAATTGCTATACAGGACATGTGCAGGCTCAATATTTCCCAAACATAAACTGCTTATCTCATTACGGTAATCATCTAAAGTGAAACTAATATTGTGATGGTTTATGTCTGAAAAAGGATCACTTATTTCTTTTTTAAAAAATAATTGTAAAATAACACTCTTGACTTGAGTAACAAAGCACGAAATGGTTTTACTAACTACGTCATTTCCGTTGATAAAATAGCGACAAGGCCGCGGCTGACAGGCATAAAATGACGTTAAGTTGTCCCGCAAATTGAGTCAATTACTGGATAATATTATTTTTAAAACCAGAACTTAATTTTTTTCTTCAAAAATTGAGTTCTTTCTCTCAGACTTGAGACTGTCTCTTTTAACCTCACACGCGGACTCGCCTTCATTCCAACCACAAATTCAATTTTTGAGCAATTCTGTTTCATACTCTATTTTTTTTTCTCTTCTTATTTTTTCTTCAACCCTGTTTTATAATAAAATCTTCACGTGAATAGAATATGCTATCGATTTGTCTTGTGAACATGCGATAATGTCACAAAGTCACCGTGAAAATATGTCGTACAATCACCATATGAATGTGTCTGTCACATATGCCCTTATGTGGAAGTATCATACAGCCATTAGGTAAACACGGAGAAGCACGGACTTATTTGTTACTGAAATGTGAGGACATTACCACTTTATCATGCTGTACTTTTCCTTACTCTGAAAGTTAATCAAAAGAATTGCTAAATGTCACAGTTTGCAGGAAATTGTCAATTGTTACACCTATCGGACAGGCATATCCTATTTCGCTAGACGATTTTTGGTTTAGGTTTGCCTTCCTTCAATAATTATATGTCCTTTTTGTCTCATAGCATGCTCAAATTAGCATGCTATAAGAATACCGTGAACTAATGCAATAGGGTCTTAGTCCACTATTGTTCACAAGCCGTCACATAAGTTGTCATCAATACATTGATAAATGCATCTATCTACTCCTTCACGCTGAGACCTCTCCTGGTCGTATCGACTCTCTTTAAACTTACTGCATACAATTCAAGCTAAGATTAATCTAACATAGACACACAATTAATAACAAAAACAACCATTTTCGAGATTAAATGTGTTAGGCGAATGACAGGAAACAGCCTGGGAGATGAGATCAGAAATGAATAATTGAGAGAAAAGCCAGGAAAAATTCTCGATTTAGAATATATATAAAGAAACAACACATACGTTGTTTTGGCCACGTGATAGACAGAAAGACCAAAATACAACACAATGTGGCATTAATAAACTTTGAGAGAATATAAGACTGAAGGGCCGACCACGAGAAAGATAGACTGGACGTATATAAGAAACATTAGGAAACATAACAGCAACAGGTGCCAACATACGAGCAAAAGACCACAAATTATAAATCTCCTCTACCCCAAAAGGTAAATGAAGAAGGAACATAGAAGAGAAGAAATACATATGTGTTCTTTGTCTTATTGGATAGAATTATTAAGTTCATCATAATTAGCCTCCCCAGGTTTAACGCACCTTTTGAAGAAAATCTACCTCGGGCATGACAAAATGAATGTTGGAAGTTATAATTGCTTATAATTGCATACACACAGCATTGGATATTTTTGAAGATTGTTGCGAATGACAGATAATCCTGAATACAAACAAGTGTTGTCTTGAAGAGACGTCTAAGAAAGCACAATATTAAGGAAATAGTTCAGAATAAATACTCCTTGAAAACGGATGACCAGACCTTATGGTGCAAATATTCAATTCAACGGAACTTGTGTGAATAAAAAATAACAATAGGCAATTACAATTTCAACTGGGTACTAAGTCGCTTAAAATACTTTGTAACAACTGGCAAAATACAGGGAAAGAGAGATCGTGAACGACATAGAGATAAAATACTAGATAGCTTTCTTTCATGGCACGAAAAACAGTCAATAGAATTGCTACGATGCCTGGTGGATAGAAGATTGTAGAAGGACATGATTGGCTACGCCAACCGGTATGGCACATGATGATAAGGAATACATTAATCGACAGCCATTTAGGTGTAAAATATGTCTGTCTGACATGTATGACAATGTCTGAGAAAAGCGGTTGGAGTGACCAGCTAAGACAGAATCAGAAATGATAGTAAGTATTAGACCAATCCTAAGCTACAGGTAGAAACAAAAATATATTTTAAAAAATAAAACAGGTTGGAGGATGAGAAGAGAGAAGCGCAAGAGGCTGACCCAGAGTAAGATGGAGAGACAACATCTATTGACAATGAATTCTTCTTCTACCTTTCAGCTCCCTGTGGAGCATAGGTCTTCAACACTTTCCATGTCGTTCTGTTTGTTTACCATTCTGTTAAGATAATTTCATGTCTTCCCCATCATCTTCATCTCTGCTTCTGTCTGTCTTCTCCAAGATTTTCTTGGTCTTCCTCTTTGTCTTTTCCCTGGGGATTCAAAAAAGGGCATGTTGTGTAATACTCTCAATTGGCTTCCGCAGTGTGTGTCCTATCCAGCGCCATCGTCTTCGCTGTATCTCTTTATCCACTGGTATCTGACTGGTACATTTCCATAATTCTATGTTAGTGATTTTGTCCTGCCATTTCCATGCTTTTATTCTGCGTAGGCATCCATTAATGAAAATCTGTATCTTCGTGATTATCAATTTTGTTGATCTTAACATTTTGGAGTTGAAATTTTTTATTTTTGTATTTACCCTAATTTCTTTGGATTTCCATATGTTTCCCAGTGCAATGAAAGCTCCTCTTGCTTTTGATATCCTTATTTTGGTATCATTTTCTGTTCCTCCCTCTTTATCTATATTACTGCCCAGATATATGTAAGATTGTACGTCTAGTAGAGGTATTTCTCCTAATTTGATTTGGTTATTGCCAACTGCATTAATTCTCATAATTTTGTTCTTATCTCTATTAATTTTTAGTCCTAGCTGTTGTGATCTCTTATCAAGTATGCTCATTTTATCCTGCATCTGTCGATGGCTGTGTGATAGGAGAGCTGTGTCATCAGCAAAGTCTAAATCATCAAGTTGTTTGGTCAGTGACTACTATAATCTATTTCCGTTGTTTTGAGTTATTTTCATAATCCAATCTATGACCAGTTGAAAGAGAAATGTAGACAGAAAGCATCCCTGCCTTACTCCTGTTCTTATTTCAAATGCTTCTGTAAGCTGCCCTTCATGCACCACACTACATTTCATTCCTTCATACATTGTTTTTATCAGGTTAATAAACTTTATGGAGATGACTCAGCAACTTCCAAAGCATTCTTCTGTCTAAACTATCAAATACCTTATCGTAATCTATGAATCCAATATAAAGTGGGGACTGTAGTTCTAAACTTTGTTCAACCATTATACGTAGAGTAGTTATTTGATCATTGACAATGAATGGGGCCACCAAAAGGACGAGAATCAGAACTTTGTATCTCCCTCGACTCCGGAACGGGTAGATGAGGAAGTGATGAAAGTAAGAAAGACAGTAAATGTTTGAAATGATGTCCATGTTGACTGAAAGTATATCTTTTTTTTTAACCATTTGTTTGTTCTTGAAATGTTAGTTTGTTGCTGAACGTTTGGTACTAAGCCATCAGAGCCACAGTGAAGAGTTAATATTACATTCACTTTCATTACTGTCATGCTCTGCGTCTATCTCTTCCATGACGCTGTCGAGTTTTAGATTTGTTTCTCCTGATTGTATTATTTGATTTGTAACTTTCATTTTATTTTTATATTTATTGAATTCACATTATTTTTATGCTAACGTTTTTTGTTCCTTTTTGTTGATTGCCAGTTCTAGATTATATAAAGTATGTGTGCTAGAGGGTGAAAGGTATAACTCTTAGTCTGTCATAAGCATTTGTTCATTAATTTGTAAATATATACAATGTTCATGGACTAACAGTATTCCTTTCTTCTGTCGTTCACCCAATGAATACTAAAGGGACTGATCGTCCTGTTCGTCATCCGTCCTTAGAACGACAATAAGTGGTTATACATGCATTGTGTTGTAATTTGCGGCTTTCGACCCAACACATCCGACTTCAACTGGGCAGTTTTAGTACCGATTTGCCATCCCTCTTCGATCCCACCTTAATTGACCGGACTAGATAGATTAGTCTGTTTATAGAGGCACCGCTAAGAGGTGGAGTAGAGCCTAGATAGTTCTGGTTCACAGATCCTGGCGCAAGCCATCAGATGTTAATCGCTGGCAGCTTTCATCTCTGCTGCTGCCAGGCTCTTGTCTCTTGACTACCAATATAATAACAACCCAAAAACTATCTTTAGAACACATATTACCATCGCTGGTGCATGTCGGGTGAAGACTAAGTGTCTTCCACATGCGATGTCTCCGCAGAATAATGCACATCAAATGGCAGGACAACATAACCAACTTAACTGTCCTGCAAAGTGCTAAGATCCCAACAATCATATCGACGCTCAGATGTCGAAGACTAAGATGTCTGGGGAACGTCTAGCGAATGGAAGAAAAGCGCATCCCCAGGCAAATACTATATGGCGAACTAACACACGGGAAAAGACAAACCGGCAGACAGAAACTACGATATAGAGATATCTGTAAATCATCTCTGAATTACTTCTCCATATGTGAATATGACTGGGAACATCTGGCAAGTGATTGCACATCATGGAGAGCATGTATAGGGAACGGTATAACACCATTCGAGACTGTGCTAAGGAAAAACTTAGAAGAGAAAAGACTCATGAAAAAGGATGGAAAACCGTGTGGACCAGTGGGCCTGCCTGACTTGTTCATTCTGTGACCGCGTGTATTTGTTAAACATCGGTAGAATTAGCCACGAGAGAAGCTGTTCGACAAAAACAAAACCTCAAAAAAAAATACACAATAGCCTACACTAGACCGTCTGACAAGACGAAAAGGGCGATATTGCATTTCGGGGGGCACACGAGGGGCCAGAGCGATAACGGCCGCAGGGTGAAAGGAGTCACCACGACGTGTGAGACTGCATTTTTATTTCATCCCTGATAGAAGTGATAAAAACAAATCCTTTCTGTATACACCGTGTTTCGAAAACCACACTCTGGCTTTTCAGTCAGCGAAAGATCCTCGGCACGACCACGCCCTCCTCATTAATAATAATGAGCAATAAAAACGTGATGTTCTAGTTGTTCCTGACAACAAAATGCGGTTAATAATGTAAATATATTTATTATTTTGACATATAACTTCTGGATAGCATATGAATGTGAATCATGAATCATTGTTGAAAACAGACAAGAAGATCACTGGAGGCTGTAGAAATGTGGTTTTACAGAAGAATGTTGAGAATACCATGGACAGCTTAGAAATGAAAACATTCTGGAACAGGCCAAAGCAAAAAAGGAGTTAATTTCCAATATTAGGAAGAAGCAGTCATCATTTTGTGGCCACGTAATGAGAAGAGAACAGCTGGCATATATTGTAACAACTGGGAAAATCGAGTGACGAAGAGATAAGCAATAAGGTAAGCAACGAGAAAAGATACCATACAGTATAAGAGAATGGCTTTTGCAAAATGTCAACAACAGAAATGATAAATAACTGTCGTGATTGAAATTTGTGGAGAGACATGATCACCTACGCCAGTCGGCATGGTACTTGATGATTATGATTATGATTTTTTATTTTAAAAACTTTTTTTAAAACAACAAAAAAGAGCGTATTTACACCATACTCAGTCTTGTCAACTGCAGAGAGCAGCAGCGATTTAGGATACGGCCTCAGGATAAAGGTTTGAAAATTGAAAGAAAGGAATGATTGCTGAGTCACGTAGCTACATAATAAGTATTTCTTGTTAATAATATTTTTGAAATTGTTGTCTATTTCTTGCTTCTTTTGTGAGTGATATACGACAACGGCTCAGCGGTTTGTGGTATTTTAAATTCTGAGACGGTCAAGAATAGCAACCAACGGAAGTTAATGGTTTCAGCCCCATTATTTGGATTGCAATTAGATTTTCATCATTTCCTGTAAATTAATAATTCCGGATATTATAATTACTATTAATTCAACTCTTCATTCATTTCATTCTTATTTCGTATAAATAGGTGCATAGATCTTCTCAGTATACATTGCGAGCTGTATACAGTGTAGATCTGCTGCATTACAAGCTGCATAAAGTGTAAATCTATTCTGTTAAAAGCTAAATACAAAGTAAATGTAGTACATTACAAGCTGCAAATATCATTCAAAACTGTACTAGAAAGAAAAACCTTATGTTAGCGTTGTAAGAAAATGAATTATTAAATCAAAGAAATGCGTAGGGAAGAGATTTTGAATATAATGGCACAACATTGAGAATACCAAATTTGGAAGTATCATTATGTCAGTTTTATTATGAAGTTCTATTAGGAATAGCCCCCGCCATAGAATATATAAGGAAACAACAGATAAAATGGTTTGTTACGTGACAAGGCAGAAAGATCAAAACACAACACAACGAGCTTTCAACAAACGTTGTGAGAACACCAGACCCACGGGTCGACCACGAAAGAGATGGATCGATGGAATACTAAAAGCACTAGGAAACATAACAGCCGCAGAGGCGAACAGAAGAGAAAAAGACCGCAAATTATATCTATCCTCGACGCTGAAAGGCAGATGAGGAAGGAAAGAAGAAGAAGAATATGTAAGTTCCATATACATGGTGCTCATTTTGGTTTTCCAGCGTATGTTATTGGGTGTATCAAATATTTCCAGTTTGCATGAAATCGATTTTGTCTGCTTATAGTGAACTGAACATTTTTCTATTTCGTTAAATTGGAAAATTCCTATTACATCCCCTCGGCCTCACTCATCCAAAGATTTGTTGGCAGACCTTGATCAAATTTCGCAACACGAAAAACACGTGCACTCATGCCCTGTCTCTGACACAGGAAGACAGACTTGTCGACTGTATTTCGCTGTTTCTTGTTAAGTCACGATTCAGGCAATCGTAACATGGAATCACTGGCCACTCTGTAATGCCATTTTGAAATACTTAGACCATAAAATTACATTAACTCCGGAAGCTGTAAACTGAAGTCGTAAAGTGATCGCTAATAGAATTGTTCTTTGTGTTCACCAGCTTTAAACTCTTGTCAACTTCTTGGTTTTTTTAATGAACAGAATTTTCCTTGAATACCTGCTTTACAGTGCACACTGACAATATGAGCGATTGTCCCTCCCCGCACAGGCATATATCCTGCAACTTTAAAAAAAAACTACTCATATGTTTATCGTCAAGTCTGGTATATGGTTCAGGAACAGCTTACTGTGTACAGCCATTTAGGCTTTCTCTTAAATTCCAAAGGATCTCTCTCCTGCACACGAGTCTGTTTCTTTTTACCTGTCAGAGAAGAATATTCAGAGACCGAGGGAGGTCAAACTGTCAGGAAACAACCAGTTATAAAGAGAAACATATTCCCACTGAATAATGTGAGATTCGAGCCAGAGGTCTCTTTGTCTTGGCCCGACGTCTTACCTCTAAACCACCTAGGCCACAGTTAGCAAAGTGGAGTTGGTGTTAGTGAGACATTGATAAAATGTTGTGAGATAGTGTGTCTTCATTATGTTGGTTTTAGTGAGACATAGATGTAATGTAGTGAGATAGTGTGTCTTCATTATGTTGGTTTTAGTGAGACATAGATGTAATGAAGCGAGACATTGTGTCTTCATGATGGTGGTTTTAGTGAGACATAGATGTAATGTAGTGAGAAAGTTTGTCTTCATGATGTTGGTTTTAGTGAGACATAGATGTAATGAAGCGAGACATTGTGTCTTCATGATGGTGGCTTTAGTGAGACATAGATGTAATGTAGTGAGATAGTTTGTCTTCATGATGTTGGTTTTAGTGAGACATAGATGTAATGTAGTGAAACAGTGTGTCTTCATGATGTTGGTTTTAGTGAGACATAGATGTAATGTAGTGAAACAGTGTGTCTTCATGATGTTGGTTTTAGTGAGACATAGATGTAATGTAGTGAAACAGTGTGTCTTCATGATGTTGGTTTTAGTGAGACATAGATGTAATGTAGTGAAACAGTGTGTCTTCATGATGTTGGTTTTAGTGAGACATAGATGTAATGTAGTGAAACAGTGTGTCTTCATGATGTTGGTTTTAGTGAGACATAGATGTAATGTAGTGAAACAGTGTGTCTTCATGATGTTGGTTTTAGTGAGACATAGATGTAATGTAGTGAAACAGTGTGTCTTCATGATGGTGGTATTAGTGAGGCATAGATGTAATGTAGTGAGATAGTTTGCCTTCATGATGTTGGTTTTAGTGAGACGTAGATGTAATGTAGAGTTCTTAAATGTTATGTAGAGCCAGTCTTAGCATATGGATGGGAATCATGGACATTAGAACAACAAATAAGAAAATCATAGGAGTCTGTAGAAATGTGGTTTTACAGAAGAATGTTGAGAATACCATGGACAGCTAAGAAGAGTAATGAAAACGTTCTGAAAGAGGCCAAAGCAAAAAGAGAGCTAAATTCCAGTAATAGAAAAAAAACAATCATCATTTATTGACCATGTAATGAGAAGAGAACAGCTGGAATATATTGTAACAACCGGAAACATTGAGGGACTAAGAGATAGAGGGAAGAAAAGAGAAAAAAAAACCCAGACAGCTTAAGAGAATGGCTTGGCAGAAAGTCGACAACAAAAATGATAAATAACTGTCAAGATCGAAAGTTGTGGAGAGACATGATCACATACGCCAGCAGGCCCATTAATTGATGATGAGATGTAATGTAGTGAGACAGTGTGTCTACATGATGTTGGTATCAATGGGACATAGAAGTAATATAGTGAGACAGTATATCTTCATGATGTTAGTATCAGTTGGACATAGAAGTAATATAGTGAGAAAGTGTGTCTTCATGATATTGGTATCAGTGGGACATAGAAGTAATATAGTGAGACAGTGTGTTGTCTTCATGATGTTGGTATCAATGGGACATAGAAGTAATATAGTGAGACAGTGTGGCTTCATGATGTTTGTATAAGTTGGACATAGAAGTAATATAGTGAGACCGTGTGTCTTCATGATGTTGGTATCAGTGGGACATAGAAGTAATATTGTGAGACAGTGTGTCTTCATGATGTTGGTATCAGTGGGACATAGATGTAATGTAGTGAGACTGTATGCCTTATGTCTTTTGGCGTGTGCTGAGACTGCTATCATGGGGACTACAGCTACCTTTCTTTGTTTGAGAGATGAGATAGTAATTTGGATGATTTCACTGGCACGGGACGTTGAGCAATTATGGATTTTAATTCGTTTGAAGTGATACTGGGGCCTTTCATAACCCTAATCATAACCTTACTGGAACGATCACTCTACATACACATCGAGAAATGCTGGGATGGTCGGTGGAGCGGGTATGGGGATGCCTCGACTGCAATTAAACTAATTTCATGAATAGAATAGAAAGGTACACATTTCTTTGGCACGCCCACGAAGCGACATGGCGTCACGCCAAATGAAAGCATTCTAATCCTGTTACAAGTTATTATTTTCTCTTTGCTTGTACTTTTCCAAATGTTGCTTCACCATATGTGGGCACATTTCTATGTTCATATTTCCAAATGTTGCTTCACCATATGTGGGCACATTTCTATGTTCATATTTCCAAATGTTGCTTCACCATATGTGGGCACATTTCTATGTTCATATTTCCAAATGTTACTTCACCATATGTGGGCACATTTCTATGTTCATATTTCCAAATGTTGCTTCACCATATGTGGGCACATTTCTATGTTCATATTTCCAAATGTTGCTTCACCATATGTGGGCACATTTCTATGTTCATATTTCCAAATGTTGCTTCACCATATGTGGGCACATTTCTTCTTCTTCTCCTTCTTCTACCTTTTAGCTCCCAGTGGAGCATAGGTCTTCAACAAACACTTTCCAAGTCGTTCTGTTTTTTGCAATTCTTTTAAGATCATTCCATGTCTTCCCCATCATCTTCATCTCTGCTTCGATCTGTCTTCTCCAAGAATTCTTTGGTCTTCCTCTTTGTCTTTTCCCCTGGGGATTCCAAAAAAGGGTCTGTTGTGTAATACTCTCAGTTGGCTTCCGTAGTGTGTGTCCTATCCATCGCCATCGTCAACGCTGTATCTCTTTATCCACTGTTATTTGACCGGTGCATTTCCATAAATCCACGTTAGTGACTTTGTCCGGCCATTTCCATTCCTTTATTCTGCGTAAGCATCCATTAATGAAAGTCTGTACCTTCGTGATTGTCAATTTTGTTTTTCTCCATGTTTCACAGCCATATAATAGGACCCGACTTAACATTTGAGTTGAATTTTTTTATTTTTGTATTTAACCTAATTTCTTTGGATTTCCATATGTTTCCCAGTGCAATGAAAGCTCCTCTTGCTTTTGATATCCTTATTTTTGTATCATTTTCTGTTCCTCCCTCTTTATCTATATTACTGCCCAGATATATGTGGCCACATTTCCATGTTCATATAATCCAAATGTTGCTTCACCATATGTGGGCACATTTCCATGTTCATATTTCCAAATGTTGCTTCACCATATGTACGCACATTTCTTTGTCCATATTTCCAAATGTTTCTTCACCTTATGGGGGCACATTTCTATGTTCAAATTTCCAAATGTTACTTCACCATATGGGGGCACATTTCAATGTTCATATTTCCAAATGTTGCTTCACCATATGTGGGCACATTTCTATGTTCATATTTCCAAATGTTGCTTCACAACATGTGGCCACATTTCTATGTTCCTATTTCCAAATGTTGCTTCACCATATGGGGGCACATCTCTATGTTCATATTTCCAAATGTTGCTTCACCATATGGGGGCACATTTCTATGTTCATATTTCCAAATGTTGCTTCACCATATGGGGGCACATTTCTATGGTCATATTTTCAAATGTTGCTTTACCATGTGTGGGCACATTTCTATGTTCATATTTTCAAATGTTGCTTCACCATATGTAGGCACATTTCTATGTTCATATTTCCAAATATTGCTTCACCATATGTGGGCACATTTGTATGTTAATATTTGCAAAACTGAAGGAAATCAAAAACGAGCTTTAGGATATTGTATTCTTGTTGTTGAATTGAAGTCAACGGTCACAACATAAATAATTTGCGATATGCGGATGACACAGTCTTAATAGCAGAGACAGAGAACGAACTACAAGAAATGATAGACATAATAGTAGAAGAAAGCAACAAGAAAGGTCTCAGTCTGAATAGTAAGAAAACAGAAGTAATGGTTATATCGAAGAAACAATCATCACCATCATGCAGCATAAAAATAAACTAGACAAATCTAAAACAAGCGCAACGTTTCAAATACTTGGGCACAATAATAACATCAGATGGGAGATGCACCACAGAAATAAAAAGCAGAATAGCTCAGGCCAAAATAGCATTTAAGAAAATGAAAAATATCTTATGCAACAAATCTATGTCAATAAAAATGAGAAAGAGAGTTCATCAATGCTATATAGAACCAATTCTGACCTATGGAAGCGAATCATGGACAGTAGACAAACAAATGAAAAGACGATTAGAGGCCACAGAGATGGGATTTCTCAGAAGAATGTTGAAAGTTCCCTGGACAGATAAAAAGACCAATGAGGAAGTTCTCAAAGAGGCCAACACAAAAAGGGAGCTCTTAAAAAACATCAGAAAGAGGCAATCAACATTTTTTGGGCACATCATGAGAAGAGGAAAGTTGGAATACTTGGTTACAACTGGCAAAATAAAAGGAAAGAGAGATCGCGGACGACAAAGAGAGAAAATACTGGATAGCTTGGTGTCATGGCATGGAAAACAGTCAACAACAGAACTGATACGATGCACTGTAGATAGAAGATTGTGGAGGGACATGATCGCCTACGCCAGCCGGCAGGGTACATGATGATGATGATGATTCTTGTTGTTGCAGAAAC
The DNA here is from genome assembly GCA_032433765.1 of Megaustenia siamemsis. Lineage (NCBI taxonomy): Eukaryota > Metazoa > Mollusca > Gastropoda > Stylommatophora > Ariophantidae > Megaustenia > Megaustenia siamemsis. The sequence goes on along the minus strand of JAVIAB010000139.1, from coordinate 4,349,174 downwards.
ACTGAAGAACGTATGAGCCTTAACTCGGAATATGTCCACGTTCTAGTCTCTTTCCTGATAGCAGAACAAGATCTCAGCATTGCTTACGAACCCCGTGACACCGACTGTTGCAACCCCTAAAAAGATGCACACAAAAACTATTGGTTAATTATTGTGAAAAATTGATGAAATTCTACTTTCCTGCTTTTTAAATATTGCCTTGGTAGCGGCATACAGCTTACTTTTTAATGTTAAACTGTCAGTAGTTTCTTGTTCGTGAATGAAATTAACACTCTTCTCCTTATAATCGCTTGTTAGCAACAGATGCTCAGTCTAATCTTTTTTCGATATCAGGTGTCATCGATAACCGACAGCTTCAAAGGTAGCTCGAACCCGATACATTCTTAATGTGATGCAAGTACTTTACCTCAACATTAGAGCCACCACACAAGGTCTCCCTTACAGCTCAAAGCCTTTGATTTAGACTTGATACAATATAGTCCCAACACACTGAATGTTTCAACTGTGCGTATAGATGTGTCATCATTAGAATAAACAGAAACTGGAATTGTCCTATTCGCAACAGATCACACTTTCTGTTTAATAACTAAAAAGAATTAAATTTGATAAAGAGTTAAATGTGTAACAAAAAAGGTATAACAAATCCGAATCTAAGCAAAAAAAATTATCTAAGATAGAATCATAATTTATGTCTTTCTTCGTGGGTTGTAAATACGGCTGTATGTCGAAGCTTAAACCACGGGCAGTAAACGGGTATGTTAGCTTCTAATGGGAGCTGACAAGAAGATGCCATCAAGAGCCATAATGACGGGAAGTTGCGGGATTTACAATGTCATGAATATTGATAATGAAATGAGTTTTTGGACTTTAAGAAAAAATCCATGTTTATGCTTCATAAAGAAAGAACCCATTTCGAGAAAGATCACAAATAAAATCCAGAGGGATTTGATCTACCGAATAAGACGGAAATAATTTTTTGAGATAAATTGTAGTCTTATCTTATCTTATCTTATCTTATCTTATCTTATCTTATCTTATCTTATCGTATCTTATCTGAGGAGCTTGAAGGTCTACAGATTAGCTGCTGGCCTCTAAACAAGAAAGTCCCAGGTTTAAAACCGCCATACCCAATGGAATTGTTGCTCCTTCGAAACCGTGATTTACTAGTGGCTTTTCATCCAATGGTCTTCGTGTAGTGAGAACAGATGTCTGGCCTCTCGGATAGCAGCGACAAATAGGGGCTCATATGTCAACTATTCTATTCTATCCATAGAACCAGTTTCATTACAGGCAGGAAATATCCGTATCCGTTCCACCACTTATCACATCATTTCCCAAAATGCATAGGTAAATTCCTTTGACAAGTTCGCTCTGTGCACGTCCTACACGATCTGTGCACGTCCTACACGATTGCGCAGGCGAGGATTCGAAACAACCTCAGTCATCTCCTACCACCACCTATGCGTGGCAGGTAACAATCTGTACGTTAATCGAGGCTGTCGGAAATCGAAAAAGTAGGTCAAATATGGCCGCTGATCAGACGAATATGATAAGAAGTGACCTATCGAAAACGTCAAAATTTTCAACGTAAAATATGAAAATACCTCTGAAGTCCGAGAATATCAGCATGTAAGACGAGAAGTAACTGACCCCGAGCCTGCAGAAGAAAATACATGTAATATACACTTAAAATAGGTTCATTGAGATTTCGTTCGAGATTTTAAAATGGTATATGCAAACAAGTGACACCTTATCTTCCTTTGTGGTAGATCTGGCTAGATGCCGAGATCCTTTCAGACAGGCTGTGGTGAATGTAACATTCTGTGGGAGATCTGGCTAGAGTCAGAGATCCTTTCAGACAGGCTGTGGTGAATGTAACATTCTGTCGGAGATCTGGCAAGAGTCAGAGATTCTTTCATACGGGCTGTGCTGCATATAACGTTCTGTCTGATATCTGGCAAGAGTCAGAGATTCTTTCATACGGGCTGTGCTGCATATAACGTTCTGTCTGATATCTGGCAAGAGTCAGAGATTCTTTCATACGGGCTGTGCTGCAAATAACGTTCTGTCTGATATCTGGCAAGAGTCAGAGATTCTTTCATACGGGCTGTGCTGCATATAACGTTCTGTCTGATATCTGGCAAGAGTCAGAGATTCTTTCAGACGGACCGTGGTAAATGCAACGCTTTACAAAGGACATGAGACTTGATGGTTGATGTCGAGTTAGAGTCAGGTTGAACCTACAACTGTTATGGCCAGGTAAGTAGTATAATCAGTAACATTTCTCCCACTTTCTGGTGGGTGGTTCAGTAGGTGTAAAGTTTTGAGAAGTATACCCGAAACAGAAAATACGAAGCGGGGATCTTAGAGCGGTTCGTGATCTCTTACAGCTCTTTTATGGCATCTCCTTGTTTATTCTCATTGGTGCTAAAATAACAGCAGTTATCTTCCGGTGGAAAAAAAACCAACGAGACTGAAAAGGTGGCTTGTGCAGCACAGAATCTCCTAACACCTTGCCCTCGCTTTTGTGTTTGCTTTTGAGTGATCTGCTATAGCACATAATTCATCTCTCATGGTAGAAACTCTACTATTATTATTTACAAATATTTATTTTTTAATATGATTTCTAAATTTAATTAATTAGTTGATTTCAATTTTAAAAAAAGATAATCCCTGGGAAAGTAGAGCGGCTATACATTAACCGTTTGTAATGAAAAAGCGGACAATAACATCATAATACACATTCATAATTAAGCATAAAGTATAATTGTTTTCCCTTTTCGTTTAATAATGAACTATATAGTGTGAGCACAAAAATAGTCCCTGGTTTCCAACAGATATAGAATGTAAATTTATTTGCATATTTTTACACTTTGCTAGATACAGTTACCTAAACTCATCAAGTTTCATGTGATATCAGTTTGTATCACTCTCACTCTTTGTATGCCCAACCGATTATTCGGTACACATAGGTGCGAAAATTAAGCTCAGACATGACTTTAAAACATATCAGGAGTAATGGAGTTAACAGGTTGAGTGATGCGGTCGTGCAGATCATCCAGGGTTGCTTCTAGTGTAAGTGCAGCAACTCTTATGCTCCTCCCATACCCCCCAAAGAAAAGAAAACAATTCCCAAACAGATCCGGGAACCACTTGCTGAACACCTGGCTATTCTGTCGAGCTCGGCTAATCCATGGTCGACAGGCGCTCATTGAGAATGTTGCAAACAGAGAGATTCTAGTGCTACACTGCACGTGTTGTTGATAAAGGCACATCATTCTCGGCAGTTAGTTCAGGAACCAACCATTCGGTTAGCATTTCCAGGTAACACTAGGCGTGTGTTCACGGTTCTTTGTTTTCATCCTGAAGTGGTATTATAATTCTAATATTGGAAATTTAGCAGCGTTTATGAAAGAAGATGCCCTAGTACATTCCATTCATTTTTAACTTGATAGTTTATGGAAATTGTTTCAATCTTTAACATCACACACAAAACGTACAGTTTTTAGTTAAAGTAAAAATGTATGTGGTCATGATATCCTAATTGTTAAAACTCGTAACAACAAAATCAAAGGTTGACAAATTAGAGAGTTTCAATTAATTCAACATTCAATATTCAACCTCATAAGTTTTTACATTTTGAGGCCCAGCTTCTTCTAATCACTTTAGATGTATATCTAAAGAAGCATGTGTATTTTATCTTGCAGGAAAGACCCAAATAAGCAAATCATCTAATGTAGCAGAAACAAACAACTGTGTTTTGTAATCACACTATTTTTAGTGTGCTTTTCTAAACAAATGCAAACAACATGGTTATTAATATTCATTTTATTAAAAATTGGCCTGTTGTGTTTTAATTTGCAAATTTCCATTTGCCATTTATGTCCCAGGCTGTGACACTTGAGTTTGGTGCTTCTAACACGCGCTGCACGGAAGTTTGGCCAGCTCACGTGATGCGACAAATATATGACGTGGCCTTTCTTGTGTGCATTTACTGGGTGCCAGGAAGCGCCATTTTTGTTCTGTACATGCTTATGGGGTGTCGTTTGTGGACGAGAGACAGTAATTTACAGAGACAGGTTTGTGGAGGAAGGTGTGTGGAGACAGGTTTGTGGGGGAAGGTGTGTGGAGACAGGTTTGTTGGGTATATGTGTGGAGACAGGTTTTTGGGGTATATGTGTGGAGACAGGTTTGTGGGGAATATGTGTGGAGACAGGTTTGTGGGGTATATGTGTGGAGACAGGTTTGTGGGGTATATGTGTGGAGACAGGTTTGTGGGGCATATGTGTGGAGACAGGTTTTTGGGGAATATGTGTGGAGACAGGTTTGTGGGGTATATGTGTGGAGACAGGTTTGTGGGGTATATGTGTGGAGACAGGTTTGTGGGGAATATGTGTGGAGACAGGTTTGTGGGGTATATGTGTGGAGACAGGTTTGTGGGGTATATGTGTGGAGACAGGTTGCGGGGAAGATCTGTGGAGACAGGTTTGTGGGGTATATGTGTGGAGACAGGTTTGTGGGGAATATGTGTGGAGACAGGTTTGTGGGGTATATGTGTGGAGACAGGTTTGTGGGGTATATGTGTGGAGACAGGTTTGTGAGGTATATGTGTGGAGACAGGTTTGTGGGGAATATGTGTGGTGATAGGTTTGTGAAAACAGGTTTGTGGGGAATATGTGTGGAAACAGTTTTGTTGGAAGATCTGTGGAGGTAGGTTTGTGGTGACGGGTTTATAGGGGAGGTTTTTGAAGACAGGTTTGTGGAGCTGGGGTGCGGTGAAAGATTTGTGTTGAAGTTGTATCGCAACAAGTTTATTTAAAGAAACCTATCTTGGTACAACTACTAAATAATGTTTTTTTGGGAGAGTGTATGTTGAAATGCGCTTCACATGTGACGAGAAAAATATGTGGCGGTAGATACATGAATAGAAGCGACAAATTTGTGCACAGGAGATGTGACGAGTACTATGACAGGTGTGATGAAACAGAGGACAATAGGTCGAATTTGATCCTGATCGACGTCTTCAAGGTTCACCCAGCCTTTAATGGGTACCGGATATTTTTCTGCGAAAGTCAAGCGGCACGGGCGTAATACTGACCACATTACCCCAAAAATCATGTGCCGGAGGTCTGTAAAAAATTATAGTCACTAACACCATATTCCCTATACGCCATTTGCCGCGACGGGGGTTCTTTACTTAGTATGTGTGTGTGATGAAACAGATGTGAAGATTAGTTGGTTGTTGTGACCAATTGCATCAAACCTGTGAGATATAGACATTTATCGACATAAATAGACATATACATGTATATATATATATATAGACAACGATGGGAAAACAAACGGATTGACAAATGAGTCAGGTGTATTTGTATATGAGACAAATGTATTGTATATGGGGCAGGATTATTCACATTTTATTCCGGGGGGGGGGGGTTTGCAGTCCCTATTAGAGACTAGGAACTGAATTTTGCGTGTTAATCAGTTTTGTCCCGGAAGCCGTGTGCACATGTGTCTCGCGTCGCACCGGCAGATAACCTCGTCTTCGGAGGTACTCATATTTTTTTTCACGTGATGAGCGATTGATGCTTCAAGCCGGGTCTAGTCTCTAAGGATAGGGGTGGTTGCCGCAGAGAGAAATCACAAATAAAAATCCCAACTGGTGCAGCCGGGATTTGAACTCACAACCTCTCTGTCTCGAGACCAGCATCTTGCCTCGAAACCATTCAATCCCCCACGAGCCCCCTCCCCCTTCTCTCCCTTTTCCTCTCCACTTATTAACAAATGGGACAAGTCTATTGACAAATGAGAGAAGTGTTGGATAGTAGGTTTTGCAACAACCAAGAAAGGTATGTGAACATTAGAGACAGGTATGCGGGTATGTGAGGCGGGTATGTGAGACAGGTATGCGGATATGTGAGACAGTTATGCGGGTATGTGAGACAGGTATGCGGGTATGTGAGACATGTATCCGGGTATGTGAGACAGGTATGCGGGTATGTGAGTCAGGTATGCAGGTATGTAAGACAGGCAGGAGTTTGTGCATAAATAAATAAATGAGTTATGACAGAGATCTGGTTTTGTGTGCAAGACTCTCGACGAACGCTGAATACAAACTCTGCTGTCGTTTATTCAAACTGCCAAAGCATATTCACGTATCCTAGAATATCTCAAACTTCTCCAGAATTCTCATCACAATAACGACGATGTGCTTGTGGCAAGGCGGAGACTGGCATTTATGATGATCATCATATCGTTACTGTTTGCCGCCTGTTGGCTTCCATACAACTTCATTAATATTTACCTGGACTTTAAGATTAACGAAGCTGGACATATCATTACTATCTACCCATTTACTGTCCTTCTTGGACACTCAAACAGCGCCCAGGTATGTATAATCTACACTTAATTCAGCCCGAATGGTTCGGAGAGCGTTTCAATAAACTTTTTGAACATTTTCAGTTCCGAGCTACATATTTTACCATTAATTTCAGTCAGGAAATCCCGAGTTTACATTTTCAAACCGTTGACAACGTTAATAGAGATATAAGGGAGTCGTCAGTCGCTGGACGGGACTTGCTGGGGAGGGGATCTCAGTACCTATGGACATGTTCGGAGTGCAATGATGATGACTCGCAAATAACTCGATAACTCAATACAGATATAAGAATGCAAGAGCGACAACGGCCAGGTTACTACGATTGTCGAGGGTCATAGGTTACAGCAACCGCTAATGTTAGAAGTAAAAAAAAAGTAGTATATAAACACTAATTATCTTTATCGATGAAATACGTCATCAGTTTTAGTTCTCTCTGTCGAAAACAAATGTGAATTTGTGGGTAAAGACATACACATACATACACATACATACACATACATACACATACATACAAATACATACACATACATACAAATGCATACAAATTCATGCAAATGCGAAGCTGCTGTAAAGCTGAAGATAAGGATGAAAAGAAGGAAAGGGGGAAAATGAGGTGTTGTTACAGCTCTACGTAATGATGGACAAAAAGCATCAAAACGACGTTGCGGCTCAGTAGGCCTTCAGCAGAACGATGGACAAAACGCACACAATGTGAGGGACAGCACACACAAACAAGGTAAATAATAAACAAAATCTCACACACGAAGGTCTGAAGGCCTACTGAGCCGCAACGTCGTTTTGATTTTGTGTTGTCCCTCACCTACGTAAAGCTGCAACACAGTTTTCGTTTCATCCTTAAATGTGTAAACCCGGACGAGTTATCCGAGATATATATAAACAACGAAATGCGAACTACTCCAGGTTATATCATTGAACTCGGATCATTAAATGCCCTGGCCCTCATGAACGAGTGCGACATTAGCCTTCATTAGATCCTCATTCTGAGGGTGACAGCAGCTCATAGAAATAGACAAACTCGATCAGGAATTTGACTGTAACTACTCAATAAAAACTCGACATCTCCGTGCACTTACACAACTAGATAGTGAAACATCATTAAGAAACCACGTTAATAGAAATGGCAAATCGAACCCCCCCCCCCCTCACCCCCAAGCCAGACAAAAATGACACCTTTACAGTTCCGATAATCCTGGGCTTAATAAAGAGACACCAAATAACATTGTTTATATATATATATATATATATATATATATATATATATATATATATATATATATATATATATATTGGGAGACGCAACAGCTCAGTGGTTAGAGAACTGGACTACAAAGGACAGAAGGTAGGGTTCGATCCCAATCGACGGCTTTAGGGTTGACCCAGCCTTAAATGGGTACCGGATTTTTTCTCGGAAAGTAAAGCGGCACGGGCGTAATACCGACCACATTACCCCAAAAATCATGTGTCGTAGGTCTATAAAAATTATGGTCACTAACACCATATTTTCTATACGCCACTTGGCGTGACGGGCACTTTACTCTTTACTTTTTATATGGATATATATATACATATATGTGTATGTATGTATATATATATATATATATATATATATACGTACGTACGTACGTACGTATGTTTGTATGTATGTATGTAGAAAAAAAGTAAAGTACCCCAGTCACCTTCATTTAACTTCCGGGAGTAAAATAAGCCACTATACTGACAAATAGTTGATGTATATCACTGACGGTAGTCGAAGTATTTCAGCGACCAGACTATTGAAGATTGAACAGTTGTTCCAGTTACATGTTATGCAATGATAGTGTATAATACATGATGAGTGGTTGTTAATATATCAGACTTGTTCAGTCTTCAGTTTATATTGTTGTGTCTTTATACAAGGAAGAAATCAGAAAACGGCCACAGAGTAAAAGTGATTGAATTGCGAAAATTAAATAAATTTTAGGAAAAAATGAATGTAAGTAAGACATTAATGAGAAAAATAAATAGAAAATATGAAAGAAGTAAATTATATTTGTCGGATAGAATGAACGTAACAACGGATAGATATGAAGAACGATAGCTGTTAGCAGTAAATATGATTTGGAGAAAAAAAATAATAACATAGAAAAATAGACGGAACTGAGGAAATTACATTTATGTCAATAAATTGTTAAGTAATTGTTAAGGAAACAGCTATAGATTGGCTTACTATCATATTCAATATGGTTTGGGAAGAAAGAAAAGTCCCAGACGACTATAAAAAAGCTATCATTGTCCCATTTTGGAAGAATAAGAGAAGTAAAAGGGAGTGTGAAATGTACAGAGTAATATCCCTATTGAGTCAAGTTGGTAAAATGTTTGCTAAAATATTAGAGAGGAGAGTAAGATACATAATAGAACCTCAATTAAGTAATAATCAATTCCGATTCAGAAAAGGCAAAAGCTGTACTGATGCTATATTTACATTGAGACAACTATGTGAAAAAACAATAGAATATGACAGAAACCTAAATATAGTGTTTATAGATCAGGAAAAAGCGTTTGATCGTGTGGACAGGAACAAACTTTGGCAAACTTTAGAAACCTACGGGGTAGCAGGACAACTACTAGATAATATAATGGCATTATATAAAAACAGTCAATGTGCCGTCAGAACATCGGAAGGTCTGTCAGAATGGTTTCAGGTTACAACAGGTGTAAGACAAGGACGTGTCCTCTCACCACTCCTCTTCATCATATATATGGACAAAATAAATCAGGAAACAACCAACAATAAGGACAAACCAAATAATAACATAGAGTTTTAAAACTCCAACATCAATGAGCTACTCTTCGCAGATGACCAATGCCTAATATATGAGGATGAAAACCTGCTACAACAACATTTGACATTTCTAGATAAAAGCTGCACAAACTACAGTATGAAAATTAACACAGCAAAAACAGAGGCTATAAGAATAAGCAAATTAAGACACCCATTAAACATCAAAATCAAAGATAAAGAAATAAAACAAGTAGAGCAATTCAAGTATTTAGGCACAATGTTCACAGAAGATGGAAAACTAGACAGAGAAATTGACATGAGAATACAGAAAGCAAATGCTGTCACATACCAGCTTTCACCATTGCTAAGACATCCAAACATTTCTATGCCAGCTAAACAACAAATGATAAATAGCATTTTCATACCAACTTTGTGCTATGAAAGTCAAACATGGACCCATTCTAAATCACATTTAAGAAAGATCAATACATGTGAGATGCGTTGCTTGAGAAAAGTAACAAACAACACAAGAAGAGATAGAATACCAAATGAAACCATAAGAAAAATAGTAGGAACAAAACCCTGCCAAGAATATATAGAACAACAACAACTTAAATGGTTTGGCCACCTGGTCAGAATGAATCCTCACCAATCACCATCAAGGGTGTTCTTCTCGAGAATGCATGGAAAAAGACCAAGAGGAAGACCAAGAAGAAGATGGATAGATGCAGTGACAGAGACATGTAACAACAATGGAAAATCACTAATTCAGACAATTCGAGCAGCACAAGAACAACAAATGATATAAACCACGACACCTTTTTGGTATCAGTGAAAAGTTAAAAAGAAGAAGAAGAAAGAAGAATTGTTCAGTAATTATATTGTAACTCTCATGTTTCACGGTGTGTGAGAGGGTACAACTTTAAATGTCAATTTGTGTTATACAGAACCCCATTTTGTACTGCTTCATGCACAGAGGATTCAAGGCCTTCCTCATCAGAGTTATTAAATGTCGATGCAGAACATTCTGGTCCAGGCAACAGCCGTCGGTAAATTGTGTCTTCGTCACATTGTTTTTTTTAGTCGGGTAATGGTTTGTGTCTTTGTCACATTGTTTTATTAGTCGAGTAATGGTTTGTGTCTTTGTCACGTTGTTTTATTAGTCGGGTAATGGTTTGTGTCTTTGTCACGTTGTTTTATTAGTCGGGTAATGATTTGTGTCTTTGTCACATTGTTTTATTAGTCGAGTAATGGTTTGTGTCTTTGTCACGTTCTTTTATTAGTCAAGTAATGGTTTGTGTCTTTGTCACGTTGTTTTATTAGTCGGGTAATGGTTTGTGTCTTTGTCACATTGTTTTATTAGTCGGGTAATGGTTTGTGTCTTTGTCACATTGTTTTATTAGTCGAGTAATGGTTTGTGTCTTTGTCACGTTGTTTTATTAGTGGGGTAATGGTTTGTGTCTTTGTCACGTTGTTTTATTAGTCGAGTAATGGTTTGTGTCTTTGTCGCGTTGTTTTATTAGTCGGGTAATGGTTTGTGTCTTTGTCACATTGTTTTATTAGTCGAGTAATTCTTTGTGTCTTTGTCACATTGTTTTTTTTATAGTTGGTTAATGGTTCATTTCTGTAATTTGTGTCTTTGTAACATTGTTTTTTTTATAGTTGGTTAATGGTTCATTTAAGTAAATTGTCTTTGTCACATGGTTTTTTTTATAGTTGGTTAATGGTTCATTTCAGTAAATTGTGTCTTTGTCACATTGTTTTTTTTAATAGTTGGTTAATGGTTCATTTCAGTAAATTGTGTCTTTTTTCACATTGTTTTTTTAGTCGTGTAAGGGTTTGTATCTTTGTCACATTGTTTTTTTAGTCGTGTAATGGTTTGTGTCTTTGTTGCATTGTTTTTTTTAGTCGGATAATGGTTTTTGTCTTTGTTACATTGTTTTTTTTAGTCGTGTAAGGGTTTTTGTCTTTGTTACATTGTTTTTTAGTCGGGAAAAGGTTTTTGTCTTTGTTACATTGTTTTTTTTAGTTGGGTAATGGTTTTTGTCTTTGTTACATTGTTTTTTTTTAGTCGGGTAATGGTTTTTGTCTTTGTTACATTGTTTTTTTTAGTCGGGTAATGGTTTTTGTCTTTGTTACATTGTTTTTTTTAGCCGGGTAATGGTTTTTGTCTTTGTTACATTGTTTTTTTCTAGCCGGGTAATGGTTTTTGTCTTTGTTACATTGTTTTTTTTAGTCGGGTAATGGTTTTTGTCTTTGTTACATTGTTTTTTTTAGTCGGGTAATGATTTATTTCAGTAAATTGTGTCTTTGTCACGTTGTTTTTTTTCTAGTCGCTTAATGGTTCATTTCAGTAAATTGTGTCTTTGTCACGTTGTTTTTTTTCTAGTCGCTTAATGGTTCATTTCAGTAAATTGTGTCTTTGTCACGTTGTTTTTTTCTAGTCGCTTAATGGTTCATTTCAGTAAATTGTGTCTTTGTCACGTTGTTTTTTTTTTAGTCGCTTAATGGTTCATTTCAGTAAATTGTGTCTTTGTCACATTCTTTTTTTTTAGTCTGTTAATGGTTCATGTCAATAAATTGTAATTTGGCAAATTATTTTTGTGAGTCAGTTAATTGTTCATTTTGGTGAATTGTGTCTTTGTTACATTATTTTTGTGAGTCAGTTAATATTTCATTTCAGTGAGCTGTTTCTTTGTCAGATTGTTTTAGTCTGTTAATTGATATATCAGTAAACTTTGTCTCTGTCGCATTGTTTTAGTCCGTTAATTTATATATCAGTAAACTTTGTCTCTGTCGCATTGTTTTAGTCCGTTAATTTATATATCAGTAAACTTTGTCTCTGTCACATTGTTTTAGTCTGTTAATTTATATAGCAGTAAACTTTGTCTTTGTCACATTGTTTTAGTCTGTTAATTGATATATCAGTAAACTTTGTCTCTGTCACATTGTTAAAGTCTGTTAATTTATATATCAGTAAACTTTGTCTCTGTCACATTGTTTTAGTCTGTTAATTGATATATCAGTAAACTTTGTCTTTGTCACATTGTTAAAGTCTGTTAATTGATATATCAGTAAACTTTGTCTCTGTCACATTGTTAAAGTCTGTTAATTGATATATCAGTAAACTTTGTCTCTGTCACATTGTTAAAGTCTGTTAATTGATATATCAGTAAACTTTGTCTCTGTCACATTGTTAAAGTCTGTTAATTGATATATCAGTAAACTTTGTCTCTGTCACATTGTTTTAGTCTGTTAATTGATATATCAGTAAACTTTGTCTTTGTCACATTGTTAAAGTCTTTTAATTGATATATCAGTAAACTTTGTCTTTGTCACATTGTTAAAGTCTGTTAATTGATATATCAGTAAACTTTGTCTCTGTCACATTGTTAAAGTCTGTTAATTGATATATCAGTAAACTTTGTCTTTGTCACATTGTTTTAGTCTGTTAATTGATATATCAGTAAACTTTGTCTTTGTCACATTGTTTTAGTCTGTTAATTGATATATCAGTAAACTTTGATTTGTCACATTGCTTTAGTCTGTTAATTGATATATCAGTAAACTTTGTCTTTGTCACATTGCTTTAGTCTGTTAATTGATATATCAGTAAACTTTGTCTTTGTCACATTGTTTTAATCAGTTCCCTTATGTTAGATTTCTTTCGTCGCCGTCTTTACCCTGAATCTGTCTTGCAATCTATAATATATATATATATATATATATATATATATATATATATATCTGTGTGTGTATATATATATATATATGGCCCTTTTCGTCTTGTCAGACGGTCTGGTGGAGGCTATTGTGCACATTTTTGAGGATTTGTTTTTGTCAAACAGCTTCTCTCATGGCTAATTCTACCAATGTTTGACAAACACACACGGTCACAGAATGAACAAGTCAGGCCCACTGATCCACAGGGTTTTCCATCCTTTTTCATTGGTCTTTTATCTTCTAAGCTTTGCCTTAGCACAGTCTCAAATGATGTTATACGATTCCTTATACATGCTGTCCATGATGTGTGAGCACTTGCCAGATGTTTCCAGTCATTTTCACAGATGGAGAAGTCATTCAGAGATGATTTACAGATATCTCTATATCGTAGTTTAGGTGTGCCGATTTGTCTTTTCCCGTGATATATATATATATATATATATATATATATATATATATAAACACAAGACTTACATACAGTAGATCACCATTCTGCGTTCATCACGATATGTCTATTATGAAAACGAAACAAGCATATCATGGAATGCAGTATGCGGAAACATGAATAAATATGTTCAAGGAGAATTAATTGCATTTTCCGTATGAACAACCCAAGGGAAAGGATTAATGAAAAATATAATTAAATTTTACCTTACCATTAGAGGATGCAACCAGACAATTATATTTCTTTGGAGCAAATTTCAAGAGAAATTAAATTTAAAAAAAGAAAGAAGTGAATAAATATAACATCGTTATAAAACAGCTACAGAGATGCCGCTAACATCATTAGCGCTTATGGAATACATGTCTAAAATATCCATATTTTTTATGCTCATCGAGACTTTCTTCTTTAGTGTATGTTCAACAATGAAAAATGGAAAAGTTGTAGAGCCAGGCAACACTCAGATTGACATGATAACAACCGTATGAATTTTTGGCATAGATATTATCACAGACCTATAAATTGTTAAATACAACACATGATACGTGCCGTATCGTATGACCTAAATACATCAACGTGTATTGCCTTGGCCAAGAAGACCTGAGCTGTGGAGTGCAGTGACTGTAGAACAATAAGTTTGATGAGCCATGTAACAATAGGGTTCCTTAAAATTATACAGTGAAGAATTCAAAATAAAATCAATATGGAATTAACAGATCAACAATTTTGACTTCGAAAGAACAGTGGGACAAGAGAAGCTACCTTCTGTATTAGAACATTGATTGGAAAATACATAGAAGTAAACAAACTAATTTATGCATGCTTCATAGACTACACCAACATTTTTGGTAGAATACACCAAACAACAAATAAAATGCCTGAAGGATACAGATCTGTATGATGTTGACATAAGACAGATATGTAATTTATACTGGGATCAAACAGCTTTGATAAAATACATCATTGAGAACTCTGTACCTATTCATGTAATGTAAGAAGAGGAATAAGACAGGGTTGCATTCTATCATCATGTTTGTTTAACTTTTACCCTGAGCAGATCTTTAAACACATCATTGGGATGCCAGGACTAAACATCTATGTATATCATTAATAATCTAAGATATGCTAATGATACCGTATTAATGGCAAAAAAATTATAGAAGACCTAAAGCAGCTAGTGATCAAAATAAACAAGACAATCAAAGAATATGGATTGGAAATATATATTTTAAAGACTAAACTATGAATACAATCAGAGAAAAGGAAATATTGAAGTAGATAGAAAAAAACATAGAGAGAGTTGAAAAATATAGATATCTTAGACATGTAAAAAAAATTAGGTAAAATGTAAGACCGAAATAAACAAAAGAGTAGGAATGACAAAAAGAAATTTTAACAACGTGAAAAATATACTCAGATCAAAGCAAATAACAACAACACTCAAACAACGAATAGCAAAACGCTACATTTACTTAACATTCCTGTATAGTGCAGACAAATGGACATTAAATACGAAAACATAGTAGAAAGTTGTAGCTTTTAAAATGTTGATCTTTAGGAAAGTAAGAAGAAATGGGTGGAAAGAAGAAAGACAAACAATGAAGTTTTGCATCAGCTGAAAATTAAAATAGAACTACTGAACACAATTCGAAAAAGAAAACTGAAATTATTTTGACTAGTGAAGAGACATAGTACTTTTCTAAAAGTCAATGTTGGAGGAGAAGAAACAAGACGCATGAGGCAAAGACAGACCTAGATTAAACTGGACTTATAACAGCAAAAGGTGGTCAGGTGAATCTATGATGGCATGCACAATCAATGCAGGAGACAGAGTAAAATGGTGCTCTATGATACCAACCTTCGATGTGGAGAAGACACCCAATGAATGAATGGCGCTCCATGATAGCCTACCTTCGATGTGGAGACGGCACCCAATGCATGAATGGCGCTCCATGGTAGCCTACCTTCGATGTGGAGACGGCACACACTGCATGTTCAAGAATACATCAGACATACCTCACCTGTATTAGTACCATAAGAGACTCATACATCAACTGAGAGTAGAAGTGCCCTAGATGAATGCAGATTGTATCTTAGTTATATCTTGGCCATGTATATTGAATACAAGTGTTGGAATGTGAACAATATTTTATGTGGTAATTTATTCATTTCATAGTTATTCTACTCCTTCTTCTTCTTCTTTCCTTCTTCATCTGCCTTTCAGCGTCGAGGGGAGATATAATTTGCGGTCTTTTGCTCTTCTGTTCGCCTCTGCTGCTGTTATGTTTCCTAGTGCTTCTAATATTCCATCGACCCATCTTTTTCGTGGTCGACCCTTGGGTCTGGTGTTCTCACAACGTTTGTTGAAGGCTCGTTGTGTTGTGTTTTGTTCTTTCTGCCTTGTCACATGGCCGAACCATTTTATCTGTTGTTTCCTTATATATTCAATGGCTGGGGCTATTCCTAGCTTTTTTCTCAGTTCTTCATTTCTGATCTTATCTCTCAGACTGTTTCCTGCCATTCGTCTGACACATTTCATCTCTGTAGAAGTTATTCTACTGGCGTGTACAAAACTGGCAAGTTATCCACAGACTCCATATTTTTATTGAATATAGCTACTAATAAATTCTTATTTATATACATACAAATACAATATTCATAGCTATACCAAAGATATCTGGTGCGATTGAATGCGACGATCATCGCACAATAAGACCTATGAGTCACATAATTAAGATATTACTAATAATCATCATGCAAAGAGTGCACAGCAAAATCAGTCCAGAAATTAGTGATGAAGAGTGTGGTTTTCTTGGAGGTAAAGGTACGAACAATATGTCATAAGATCTTTAGTATAAAGAGCCATTGAGGTGAAAATAGATCTATACCTATGTTTCATAAATCATACCACAGCATTTGACACAGTAAAGCACCAAGAAATAATCAAAATTTTAGAAAGCATAAGCGTATACAGCAAAGATCTAAGAATATTAAAGAACATGTACTGGCAACAAACAGCGGCCATAAGAACTGGAAACCAATTGGGAATGTTTCAATAAATAAAACAAGGTGTTAGGCAAGGTTGTGTGCTCTCACCAGATTTGTTTAATATTTATAGTGAGATTATTTTAAGATCCATAAGGGGCATGCCTAGAATAAAAATCGGAGGTCATAATATAAATAATCTAAGGTATGCTGATGATACAGTATTAATCGCTAAGAGTGAAAATGAGTTAAAAGAAATGTTGGACATTGTAGTGAAAGAAAGAAAAAATAAAGGACTCAGCTTTAATAGCGAAAAGACAGAAGTAATGGTAACAACAAAGAAAAAGACATCATCTTAGTGCAAAATAAAGACAAGTGGAACAATATTAAAACAGGTAAATGAATTTAAATATTTGGGAACTTTGTTAACCTGAGATGGAAGGTGAGATGCAGAATGGCTTAGGCAAAAGCAGCTTTTCAAAAAAAATGAGGAAGATACTATGCAATCCATTTTTTACAATAGAAAAAAAGAAAAAGAGTTCTTAAATATTATGTAGAGCCAGTCTTAACATATGGATGTGAATCATGGACAATATGACAACAGACAAGAAAATCACTGGAGTCTGTAGAAATGTGGTTTTACAACAGAATGTATAGAATACCACGGACAACTAAGAGGAGTAATGAAAACGTTCTGAAAGAGATCAAAGCAAAAAGAGAGCTAATTTCCAATATTAGGAAGAAACAATCATCATTTTGTGGTCATGTAATGAGAAGGGAGCAGCTGGAATATATTGTAACAATTGGAAAAATCGAGGGATGAAGAGATAGAGGGAAGCAAAGAGATAAGATAACAGACAGCTTAAGAGAATGGCTCGACATAAGGTCAACAACGGAAATGATAAATAACTATTGAGATCGAAATTTGGGAAGAGACATGATCACCTACGCCAGGAGGCACGGTACTTGATGATGATGATGATGATATAACTACTGGGTTTTCAACTCAATAAATTGAGGAAGTTAATTTACTGTAACGAGCCATCGCGGCTCATTGGTTAGTTCATTTGACAGATAAGGACATAAGGTCATCTTGATATCGACCTCATCGACACATAAAACGTGGCAGCTGTCTTGTAAATATATGGGCCTACAACATGTTATATACAACATCTTAAGGTATAAATTGAACCGGTTGCATTATTTTAAAATATTAGCGACAAAGAACACTAAACCAATCTTCTCTAAGATGTCAACTAGTGCTGTATCTTCTTTCCTTCCTCATCTGCCTTTCAGCATCGAGGAGAGATATAATTTCCGGTCTTTTGCTCTTCTGTTCGCCTCTGGGGTCAGGTCGGGTAATTTTACCTGCTACTGTATGCAGTAAACAGTACAACCTGTGGCTGCCCTGCTGTCTTGCAGGTAAGCTCGGGAGAGTAAAAGGCTAAGGGAGGGTACCCGGAAGTAAAACAACCCCACTGCCTTGTGGGTGAGACTTTTTAGTCAAAGGCTAGCGGAGTCAACTGTAAACAAACCGACGGAAGGCAACAGAAAACCACCGTCGTAATTTCTTTGTATAATCATGAATCGCCACAACATTAGATATAACGACAACAACGTTAACGGGGGTTCCCATGGAAAACCCTCGTTCGGTAGGGGATATCATGTGCTAGTGCTACAGGTGATACCCGATCGTCATCAAGCTAATGTAAGAAAAATAAAGATTTAAATATTTGGGAACTTTGTTAACCTCAGACGGAAGATGTACAAAAGAGGTGAGATGTAGTATGGCTCAGGCAAAACCAACTTTCAAAAAAATGAGGAAAATACTATGCAATCCATTTTGACAACAGAAACAAGAAAAAGAGTTCTTAAATGTTATGTAGAGCCAGTCTTAACATACGGATGCGAGTCATGGACAAGAGGACAACAGACAAGAAATTCACTGGAGTCTGTAGAAATGTGGTTTTACAGAAGAATGTTGAGAATACCATGGACAGCTAAGAAGAGTAATGAAGAGCTTCTGAGAGAGGTCAAAGCAAAAAGAGAGCTAATTTCCAATGTTAGGAAGAGACAATCATCATTTTATGGCCATGTAATGAGAAGAGAACAACTTGAATATATTGTAACAACTGGAAAAATTGAGGGACGAGGAGATAGAGGGAAGCAAAGAGAAAAAATAACAGACAGCTTAAGAGAATGGCTTGGCAGAAGGTCAACAACAGAAATGATAAATAACTGCCGAGATCGAAAGTTGTGGAGAGACATAATCACCTACGCCACTAGGCCCGGTACTTGATGATGATGAATTTACCTAGACCTCTTGAATATCGAAACACGATTGAAGATGTTATACGTCTACTACAAAGATACATTCATGAAGTGATATATTATTTTCTAAGAAAGAAAATAAAATCCCTAAAGCACTTTTTTAACACTAGAAAGCATTTTTTTTAAAAAAGAGGTAAATTCTTCACAGAGTCAGGAAGAATGAAAGATCAATCATGGTTCGCACAACAACACAACCAAGAATTAGCATCTTACAAGCCAGAATTGAAGGCTGTGGTTTCTTATGTGTCTGGTAATTTTAATAAAATAATCAACTTGATGATAAAGATAAATTGGATAAGTAATTTATCGTGTTTAGCGGTTGAAAAAAAAACCGTATCTTTTATATTTATGCACACTTGTCCTTAACAAATATTTTTCTCATTATGACAGTTTACACGGGGCGCAAGTGAACACGGTTCGCCATTCAGCAGAGACGTCAGCGGAAGGAGCACACGAAACTATGACGTCAAAGAATCTGATTTCAATATGATCACGTGCAAGTCAGAAACTACAGCACTGAGCTCTGTAGAGAAAGTATCGCTCTAGACAACACAACAAAATAACAAGCCAAACAAAGTGATGTTTATTATAACATAAAATAACAAGACACAGAGTTCATTAATATGTAACATCTTCATACAATACCATTCAAAAATAGAACTGTTTAACAGCAGGGGGTGTAATAAAAACTAATTTATCGTGCATAGAATATCTGACGCATCAAATGATTGGATGGAATATGTCCTGATCGATATCAAAGAAATGTCCTAGAGACAAGATACAGTAATAACGCAAATGCGTCGTGATCGTTAGAATCCTTTGATGTCTCTCTAGTTATGATAACAATTAATAATTCTGGTCTGGACATTCTCTGGACAAAACCTGGACTCATCTGACGACCCAGATATGTCCGCCGTAGTGGTTACCGCTGAAGAAGACCTCAAGTGGGTTTCCTAGATACAATTGAAGGAGGCAGTTTTGTTACGGAGTCTCAGTCAGTTCGGAAGATCTAAAACCGGTTCCTCTGCCATGAATGTATTTTATATATGTATATTTGATGTCGTTTATTCCAGTTTTACCAAGATTACTTTGGTATTAATGGGAGATTCTAATTCTACCAATATTAAGCTACATTAATTAGCGATTCCTACTTTGATAATACTGCTGTCATATTAATTGAAGATTCCTCTGTACCATTATCGCATTTACATTTGTTATAGTATATTATATATTTATTATTGTTATTATCTTGACAGCAGCACATCACATTACATTTATCACAACTTTAATCATGACCGACTCTTTTTCTGGATACATAAATCATAATCAGGTTTATTGAATTCTATTAATTCTTCTTGGCACGTGATTCGTACTATAGTGGATGCACTTCTTGTAGAATTAATGTTCTTTAATTCTTGGACGCTCAGTGGTTTACCACCGGTGTTTATTGAACAGTCCATAAGTGCATATCTTACATTAAATCTCTCTATCACTTACGTTTATCAGAGATGTAAAACACAACTTGTAAACTCTCAAAAACACTTCACAACACTAAAGTGCATATGTACATTATTTACTTGTCAACTAACTTAAAGATTCCTAACTACTTGAATCTTGTGTCTACTACTTGGAGAATTCTAACTTTACGGGAAGATTCCTAACTACTTGAATCTTGTGTCTACTACTTGGAGAATTCTAACTTTTCTTGGAAGATTCCTAACTACTTGAATCTTGTGTCTACTACTTGGAGAATTCTAACTTTACGGGAAGATTCCTAACTACTTGAATCTTGTGTCTACTACTTGGAGAATTCTAACTTTACGGGAAGATTACTAACTTTCTGACTAAACTTTCTTGACTAAACTTCTGTCCTGGTTCTAACTTTACGGGAAGATTACTAACTACTCTTCCTGACTAAACTTTCTTGACTAAACTTTCTTGACTAAACTTTCTTGACTAAACTTCTGTCCTGGATCTAACTTTCTCTGACTACATTTCTTCTAGTTCTTCCTGTTGTTCCTAAACCTCTAGCTTGAACTGAACTGTTTCAAACCTATTGTGTCGAAGTTTAAATACTCCAACATCACACTTTGTCTGACATATCTTCAGCCAATGAAACCATTGAGCCAATGAAACCTCTAGCTTGAACTGAACTTTTTTAAAACCTATTGTGTCGAAGTTTAAATACTCCAACATCACACTTTGTCTGACATATCTTAAGCCAATGAAACCGTCGCGAAGTGACAATTTGCAACCCCTCCGATCACTCGTGGAGTCCATCAACTTTCATCCTTCTGGCCCAAATTTGACCTACGACTCAGAATTGTCAAAACAAACTGTTTGTGACCATCATATCCTATGGTCAGTTTTGACCTCTCTAAGTCTCAAAACAATGATTACCTCATGACCTGACCCGTCCTGATAGCTGTTTATAGGACAGTAAAGTCATGCGCCCAAATCATATCCATTTCCACAACTTGCTTGTGTGGAAATTTCCATTAAACTATTATGTCCAGTATAATTCTACCTTTCCTTCCTCCCCACTTTCTGTGTGTCCACTACCCACTATGAACTTCTATTCCCTTAACTAGTTATTCTGCCTGGAAAATTTCCTAAACTTGTATTCTGTCCTAACACTGGTGATCGCCATCATATGTTACTGCTATAGTCCATTAATAAATGGGTACAGGTTAATTTAACTGTCCCATTCTTTCATTAGCTTACTCTGTTACACATTAATGGAAGAATCATATTATACCAAGACTAGTCAAATTAATGGAAGATACCTATTTTACCAAGACCACAGTCAAGTTAATGGACATTAATCGAAGATTCCAGATTTACCAAACCACAGTCACGTTAAAGGAAAATTCTATGTTACCATTATCACAGTCACATTAATTAAAGATTTGTATTGTACCAATATCACAGTCACATTAATGGAATATGTATAGTGTACCAATATCACAGTCACATTAATGGAAGATTCGTATTGTACTATTAACAGTAATACAGTCACATGAATTTGCGATTCCTATTCCGTCAATAACACAGTCATTAATTAGCTGTTATCATTGTACCAATATCACAGTCAAATTAATTAGTGATTCATATTGCACCAATAACATAATAATATTAACTGATGATTTATATTGTGCAAAGACCACAGTCATATTAATGGACGATTCATATTGTACCAATATCACAGCCACATTAATGGAAGATTTATAGTGTACCAATATCACAGTCACATTAATGGAAGATTTATAGTGTACCAATATCACAGTCACATTAATGGGAGATTTATAGTGTACCAATATCACAGTCACATTAATGGATGATTCATAGTGTACCAATATCACTGTCACATTAATGGAAGATTCATAGTGTACCAATATCACAGTCTCATTAATGGAAGATTTATAGTGTACCAATATCACAGTCTCATTAATGGAAGATTCATAGTGTACCAATATCACAGTCTCATTAATGGAAGATTCATAGTGTACCAATATCACAGTCACATTAATGGAAGACTCATAGTGTACCAATATCACAGTCACATTAATGGAAGACTCATAGTGTACCAATATCACAGTTTCATTAATGGAAGACTCATAGTGTACCAATATCACAGTCACATTAATGGACGATGTATATTCTGAGAGTGGATGACACGTTAATCTCCCATAACCCACCCGTTGACTGTGATTTGTCAGTTGTTTTTTAACACTAGGTGGTATCGTTGTTCCACCTGAAATTACAGATGTTCTTTACTCTGTCTGTAATAATCTTATCATGACATTCATGTCTTGGAATTTTATTGTTTTATTTTTGTTTGCTTTTCAAAGTACTACAGGGAAGTCACATACAGACTCATATACAGCATGACACCCCTAACAAGCGAAGTTACATACAGATTCATATACATCATGACATCCACAACAAGGGAAGCCACATACAGACTCATATACAGCATGACACCCATAACAAGGGTAGTCACATACAGACTCATATACAGCATGACACACACAACAAGGGTAGTCACATACAGACTCATATACAGCATGACATCCACTACAAGGGAAGTCACATACAGACTCATATACAGCTTGACATCCACAACAAGGTAAGCCACATACAGACTCATATATATCATGACACCCACAAAAGAAAGAGAAGCTCACATATCAGGACAGACAACGAAGTGCCAACTTTGCAGACAAGAAACAGAAGAACACATATTCTACGAATGCAACACAATCATACCAGCAAGAAGGGCGTTACAACATACACTAGAAACACACAACACGCAGATGGTAGACATATACAGATATATCATGCTCAACACACTGCCAAAAACAACAACACAAGAATCCTACACTGGATCGCTAATTCTAATATCCGAACACGGTAACTTCGAGTGGACCTGCAGAAATGCCGTTTTCCAAATTAAAACATTAAACGCCAACCTGTTTTTACAGATTTAGAATCAGAAATCAAAGACCAGCCTTAAAACAACAATTAATCTAGCTTGTCAGAGTGAATGAAGGAATGTGAATGGGTGAATGTTTCTTTTCCAATATTCGAATAGAAAGACACATTTGTCAAGTCTTTCCTTTCTCTTATTTTCTACATTTGTTGGCTACAGTCATCTAGCAAGATTGATTTACAGACACAGATGAGACGCCTCACCTCCCAGAATAAACTGAGTCTTTTGTCTTTACTGTCGCCACTGGCGCTCCTGTATTTACAAATAGTCTCACAATGGGTTGGTCGTGGGATGTCATCTCCTAATGACTACAAATAGTCTTACAATGTGTTGGTTGTGGCATGTCATCTCATAATGACCTCCTAACTACACCTTAAATATATGCCACATCTTTCACTTTCAAAACTGGATTGAATCAACGTCATCATTATTATGTATTGTGTTGATTTGAATTTGAGAATAAAATAAAGATTATTTAAAATAAAAAAGACACTTGCAGTGTTGCATTTTATAAACACTTTTGAGGAAAAGCCAGGAAAGCTTCATTTGTAATCGCTGAGCTGAACTGTGCTTACTATTCTGGATCCTTCGATCTGTTGCCTTGGGATGGACTGACCTTTGTGTAGAAGAGGAATCCCTTACTTTCTAGCAAATTGGAAGTTCAAACTTTAGAGTTTAACTTGGATGATGTTTTTGTGAGGGAGGAGTACTCCACAGGCTTTGCGAACGTCCAGCAGGTGTGTTTAATTGAGGACATAGAACCGGGGAAGTATGGGTACGAGTGACGTCAGAGTGCTGTACGTCATCTCTCGTCATGTGGATGAAGTGCTGGGGGAAGGGAGTGTATATATAATAATAATTGAGAGTAGTCTCTTTGCTTCTGGTAGTCTTCTTCGGGGATGTTTTCTTGGCTTTTCCAATTTTTCGGTTGTTGAGTCTTGCTGGACGTGTTTTTTTTAGTTTCGTCGCCTGTGTCGTTGCTTGTGTCTGTATCGTTGCTAATGTCTGTGTCTGTATCGATGCTAATGTCTGTGTCTGTATCGATGCTAATGTCTGTGTTTGTATCGATCTTAATGTCTGTGTCTGTATCGATGCTAATGTCTGTGTCTGTATCGATGTTAATGTCTGTGTCTGTATCGATGCTAATGTCTGTGTCTGTATCGATGCTAATGTCTGTGTCTGTATCGATGCTAATGTCTGTGTCTGTAACGATGCTAATGTTTGTGTCTGTATCGATGTTAATGTCTGTGTCTGTATCGAGGCTAATGTCTGTGTCTGTATCGATGCTAATGTCTGTGACTGTATCGATGCTAATGTCTATGACTGTATCGATGCTAATATCTCTGTTTGCATCAATGCCTTGTCTATGTTTGTATCGATGCTAATGTCTGTGTCTGTATCGATGCTAATGTCTGTGTTTGTATCGATCTTAATGTCTGTGTCTGTATCGATGCTAATGTCTGTGTCTGTATCGATGCTAATGTCTGTGTTTGTATCGATCTTAATGTTTGTGTCTGTATCGACGCTAATGTTTGTGTCTGTATCGATGCTAATGTCTGTGTCTGTATCGATCTTAATGTCTGTGTCTGTATCGATCTTAATGTCTGTGTCTGTATCGATGCTAATGTCTGTGTCTGTATCGATGCTAATGTCTGTGTTTGTATCGATCTTAATGTATGTGTCTGTATCGACGCTAATGTTTGTGTCTGTATCGATGCTAATGTCTGTGTCTGTATCGATGCTAATGTCTGTGTTTGTATCGATGCTAATGTCTGTGTCTGTATCGATGCTAATGTCTGTGTCTGTATCGATGCTAAAGTCTGTGTTTGTATCGATCTTAATGTCTGTGTCTGTATCGACGCTAATGTTTGTGTCTGTATCGATGTTAATGTCTGTGTCGATGCTAATGTCTGTCTCAGTATCGATGTTAATGTCTGTGTCTGTGTCGATGTTAATGTCTGTATCTGTATCGATGTTAATGTCTGTGTCTGTATCGATGCTAATGTCTGTGTATGTATCGATGCTAATGTCTGTGTCTGTACCGATGCTAATGTCTGTGTCTGTAATGATGCTAATGTCTGTGTCTGTATCGATGCTAATGTCTGTGTTTGTATCGATCTTAATGTCTGTGTCTGTATCGATGCTAATGTCTGTGTCTGTATCGATGCTAATGTCTGTGTTTGTATCGATCTTAATGTCTGTGTCTGTATCGACGCTAATGTTTGTGTCTGTATCGATGCTAATGTCTGTGTTTGTATCGATGCTAATGTCTGTGTCGATGTTAATGTCTGTGTCGATGCTAATGTCTGTGTCTGTATCGATGCTAATGTCTGTGTTTGTATCGATCTTAATGTCTGTGTTTGTATCGATGCTAATGTCTGTGTCTGTATCGATGCTAATGTCTGTGTTTGTATCGATCTTAATGTCTGTGTCTGTATCGACGCTAATGTTTGTGTCTGTGTCGATGCTAATGTCTGTATCGATGCTAATGTCTGTGTATGTATCGATGCTAATGTCTGTGTCTGTATCGATGCTAATGTCTGTGTCTGTATCGATGCTAATGTCTGTGTCTGTATTGATGCTAATGTCTGTGTTTGTATCGATCTTAATGTCTGTGTCTGTATCGATGCTAATGTCTGTGTCTGTATCGATGCTAATGTCTGTGTTTGTATCGATCTTAATGTCTGTGTCTGTATCGACGCTAATGTTTGTGTCTGTATCGATGCTAATGTCTGTGTCTGTATCGATGCTAATGTCTGTGTCTGTATCGATGCTAATGTCTGTGTTTGTATCGATGCTAATGTCTGTGTCGATGTTAATGTCTGTGTCGATGCTAATGTCTGCCTCTGTATCGATGCTAATGTCTGTGTTTGTATCGATCTTAATGTCTGTGTTTGTATCGATGCTAATGTCTGTGTCTGTATCGATGCTAATGTCTGTGTTTGTATCGATCTTAATATCTGTGTCTGTATCGACGCTAATGTTTGTGTCTGTGTCGATGCTAATGTCTGTATCGATGCTAATGTCTGCCTCTGTATCGATGTTAATGTCTTTGTCTGTGTCGATGCTAATGTCTGTGTCTATCACACGTTCCCGTGCTGAACAAGGTTTTAAAAGTTCCCCTCCTTCTGTCACATCCGTCCATGATTTATTTTGTTATTCGTCTTCTTCAGACGAACTACTTTCCGTGTGTTGTTCCTTTGTTTCTTGACGTGTAACTGTGTTTTATTTGGTCCTGGCTATTGTCTTGCTACTGCCGATGTTGTTTTCTGTTTTATCTTTTCATAGATTTAACTTTGTTTTGCCGTCCTTCTTGGTGCTGTATCTTCAATGATTTCTATTGTTTTCTTTATTTGCAAAGATCATTGATTTGCAAGTATCTTCCCCACATATATCTCATGGCGGTCTCTGCCTTGCAGAGACACTCAAACTCTTGGTCTTCGAGATTCCCCTTTTACACAAAAATCTGTAAATTGAAGGCCAAAACACAAATCAGCTCAGCGGCGACAAGCGAAGCGTCGGTTTGATCCCAATGATTTTCCACGATTTTATAGAATGCGACACACAATGTGCCGGTCAAAAATTAATAAAAAAAACTTTATATTATCTGTCGCCTGCAACATATAACACTCAAGGTATTTAAACAAAATCGTTTTAAGAACAAAACGTGTAGTCAATCTGTAAATACAATTTTAAAATCACTAAAATAAAATGTTAATCTCCATATCTACATGTTTTTTGTAGAGGATATACCCCCCAAGAATTTTTACACATTTATATCTTTACAGCACAATAACTTTTCGCCGCAAACGTTTTATTAATAATATAAAAACTTGCAAGAATTTTTTCTCTCAAGGTTGTGTCCCTTAGACTATAAAATTAAGAATAATTACCTCCCATATATATCATTATGTCAAAGACACAGACATTAGTATCATGTGTGTCTGCACTGATTCGAAGGTTGTCACGTGCTCGGTCAAGTCTTATTCTGTCTGTCATGGTGGGAAAATCGTGGAGGTAACGCATCGCCCTACACTCAGTGTGTACCCAAGGATGATACGTATAGCCTCATTTTGATCCTTTCTAATCGTTCTATTTGCGTATTGCTGAGAGTCAGGATGGCCAGTGCATACTCAACCACAGACAGGACCAGCCGCTGGTGTAAGAGAACAAAATGTCGCTGCTCAGTTTGTGCTGATGCCATGACCCTCATTACAGATAGGCCCTTCCTATATTTCAATACCATCTGGTCTACATGCCTGTTAGAAACAAGTCTCCCATCAAACCACACTCCTACAGTCTGTTTAACAACTCATGCCCCTCTTCGATATCCTATAACTTAATAACCGTTTGGTTTTTTAATTGTTGACATTCTGTATACAAACTGTGTATTGTCATTTCGTTATATAGAAAAAAAAAATATTTATTAGAAACAAATAGATGGTTTTAATTGTGTTCTATTTTCGGTATATAAAAACAAATACACATAATGATATCAAATTCTGTGTTACCATTACCACAGTTACATTAATTAAAGTTTCGTATTGTACTATTAACAGTAATACAGTCACATGAATTAGCGATTCCTATTCCGTCAATAACACAGTCATTAATTAGCCATTATCATTGTACCAATATCACAGTCAAATTAATTATTGATTCCTATTGCACCAATAACATAATAATATTAACTGATGATTTATATTGTGCCAAGACCACAGTCACATTAATTAAAGATTTATAGTGTACCAATATCACAGTCACATTAATGGAATATTCATAGTGTACCAATATCACAGTCACATTAATGGAAGATTCATAGTGTACCAATATCACAGTCACATTAATAGAAGATTCATAGTGTACCAATATCACAGTCACATTAATAGAAGATTCATAGTGTACCAATATCACAGTCACATTAATGGAAGATTCATAGTGTACCAATATCACAGTCACATTAATGGAAGATTCATAGTGTACCAATATCACAGTCACATTAATGGAATATTTATAGTGTACCAATATCACAGTCACATTAATGGAAGATTTATAGTGTACCAATATCACAGTCACATTAATGGAAGATTCATAGTGTACCAATATCACAGTCACATTAATGGAATATTTATAGTGTACCAATATCACAGTCACATTAATGGAAGATTTATAGTGTACCAATATCACAGTCACATTAATGGAAGATTCATAGTCTACCAATAACACAGTCACATTAATGGAAGTTTCATAGAGCACCAATATCACAGTTACATTAATGGAAGATTCATAGTGTACCAATATCACAGTCACATTAATGGAAGATTCATTGTGTACCAATATCACAGTCATATTAATGGAAGATTTATAGTGTACCAATATCACAGTTACATTAATGGAAGATTCAAGTGTACCAATATCACAGTTACATTAATGGAACATTTATAGTGTACCAATATCACAGTTACATTAATGGAAGATTCATAGTGTACCAATATCACAGTCACATTAATGGAAGATTCATAGTGTACCAATATCACAGTCACATTAATGGAAGATTCATAGTGTACCAATATCACAGTTACATTAATGGAAGATTTATAGTGTACCAATATCACAGTCACATTAATGGATGATTCATAGTGTACCAATATCATAGTCACATTATTGGATGATTCATAGTGTACCAATATCACAGTCACATTAATGGAAGATTCATAGTGTACCAATATCACAGTCACATTAATGGAAGATTCATAGTCTACCAATATCACAGTCACATTACTGGATGATTCATAATGTACCAATATCACAGTCACATTACTGGATGATTCATAGTGTACCAATATCACAGTCACATTACTGGATGATTCATAGTGTACCAATATCACAGTCACATTAATGGAAGATTCATAGTGTACCAATATCACAGTCACATTAATGGAAGATTTATAGTGTAGCAATATCACAGTCACATTAATGAAAGATTCATAGTCTACCAATATCACAGTCACATTAATGGATGATTCATAGTGTACCAATATCACAGTCACATTAATGGAAGATTCATCGTCTACCAATATCACAGTCACATTAATGAAAGATTTATCATCATCATGTACCCAGCTAGTTGGCGTAGGCGATCATGTCCCTCCACAATCTTCTATCTACAGTGCATCGTATCAGTTCTGTTGTTGACTGTTTTCCATACCATGACCCAAGCTATCCAGTATTTTCTCTCTTTGTCGTCCGCGATCTCTCTTTCCTTTTATTTTGCCAGTTGTAACCAAGTATTCCAACTTTCCTCTTCCGAAAAATGTTGATTGCTTCTTTCTGATGTTTTTTAAGAGCTCCCTTTTTGTGTTGGCCTCTTTGAGAACTTCCTCATTGGTCTTTTTATCTGTCCAGGGAACTTTCAACATTCTTCTGAGAAATCCCATCTCTGTGGCCTCTAACCGTCTTTTCATTTGTTTGTCTACTGTCCATGATTCGCTTCCATAGGCCAAAAATGGTTCTATATAGCACTGATGAACTCTCTTTCTCATTTTTATTGACATAGATTTGTTTCATAAGATATTTTTCATTTTCTTAAATGCTATTTTGGCCTGAGCTATTCTGCTTTTTATTTCTGTGGTGCATCTCCCATCTGCTGAAATTATTGTGCCCAAGTATTTGAAACGTTGCACTTGTTTTAGATTTGTCTAGTTTATTTTAATGCTGCATGATGGTGATGATTGTTTCTTCGATATAACCATTACTTCTGTTTTCTTACTATTCAGACTGAGACCTTTCTTGTTGGGAAAATTTATAGTGTACCAATATCACAGTTACATTAATGGAAGATTTATATTGTACCAATATCACAGTCACATTAATGGACGATTTATATTCTGAGAGTGCTGAACATATGACACTTTAGTCTCCCATAACCCACTCGTTGACTGTGAATTGTCAGCTGTTTTTTCACACTAGGTGGTATCGTTGTTCCACCTGAAATTACAGATGTTCTTTATTCTGTCTGTAATAATCTCATCATGACAAATGTCTTGGAATGTTATTGTTTTATGTTTGTTTGCTTTTCAAAGTACTACAGGGAAGAAAGATACCACTGACATAATACAGG
Source organism: Megaustenia siamemsis (assembly GCA_032433765.1). Classification (NCBI taxonomy): domain Eukaryota; kingdom Metazoa; phylum Mollusca; class Gastropoda; order Stylommatophora; family Ariophantidae; genus Megaustenia; species Megaustenia siamemsis. The sequence continues at coordinate 4,318,920 of JAVIAB010000139.1, read as the reverse complement.
GAAGAAAGATAGCACTGACATATTACAGGGAAGAAAGATAGCACTGACATAATACAGGGAAGAACGATAGCACCGAAGTAATACAGGGAAGAAAACTAGCACCGAAGTAATACAGGGAAGAAAGATAGCACCGAAGTAATACAGGGGAGAAAGATAGCACCAAAGTAATACAGGGAAGAAAAATAGCACCGAAGTAATACAGGAAAGAAAGATAGCACCGAAGTAATACAGGAAAGAAAGATAGCACAGAAGTAATACAGGAATAAACGATAGCGCCGAAGTAATACATGGAAGAAAGATAGCACTGACGTAATACAGGAAAGAACGATAGCACCGACGTAATATAGGGAAGAAAGATAGCAATGACGTAATACAAGAAAGAACGATAGCACCGACGTAATATAGGGAAGAAATATATCACTGACGTAATACATGAAAGAACGATAGCACCGAAGTAATACATGGAAGAAAGATAGCACCGACGTACTACAGGGAAGAAAGATGGCACTGACGTAATGCAGGGATGAAAGATAACACTGACGTAATACATGGAAAAACGAAAGCATCGACATACTACAGGGAAGATGGATGGCACTGACGTAATACAGGGAAGAAAGATGGCACTAACGTAATACAGGGAAGAAAGATGGCACTAACGTAATACATGGAAGAAAGATGGCACTGACGTAATACAGGGAAGAAAGATGGCACTAACGTAATACAGGGAAGAAAGATGGCACTGACGTAATACAGGGAAGAAAGATGGCACTGACGTAATACAGGGAAGAAAGATGGCACTGACGTAATACAGGGAAGAAAGATGGCACTAACGTAATACATGGAAGAAAGATAGTACTGACATAATACAGGGAAGAAAGATAGCACTGACATAATACAGGGAAAAAAGATAGCACTGACATAATGCCGGAAAGAAAGATTGCACTGACATAATAGAGGGAAGAAAGATAGCACTGACATAATACAGTGAAGAAAGATAGCACTGACATAATACATGGAAGAAAGATAGCACTGACTTAATTCCGGGAAGAAAGATAGCACTGAAATAATTCAGGTAAGAAAGATAGCACTGACATAATACATGGAAGAAAGATAGCACTGACATAATACAGTGAAGAAAGATAGCACTAACATAATACAGTGAAGAAAGATAGCACTAACATAATACAGGGAAGAAAGATAGCACTAACATAATACAGTGAAGAAGGATAGCACTAACATAATACAGGGAAGAAAGATAGCACTGACATAATTCAGGGAAGAAAGATAGCACTGACATAATACAGTGAAGAAAGATAGCACTAACATAATACAGGGAAGAAAGATAGCACTGACATACAACAGCAAAGAAAAATAGCACTGGCATACTACAGGAAAGAAAGATAGCACTGACATACTACAGGGAAGAAAGACAAGACTGACATACTACAAGGAAGAAAGATTTCACTGCCATACTACAGGGAAGAAAGATAGGACTGACATACTACAGGGAAGAAAGATAGCACTGACATACTACAGGGAAGAAAGATAGGACATACATACTACAGGGAATAAAGATAGGACTGACATACTACAGGGAAGAAATATAGGACTGACATACTACAGGGAAGAAAGATAGGACTGACATATTACAGGGAAGAAAGATTGGGCTGACATACTACAGGGAGAAAGATAGGACTGACATACTGCAGGGAAGAAAGATAGGACTGACATACTACAGGGAAGAAAGATAGGACTTACATACTACAGGGAGGAAAGATAGGACTGACATCCTACAGGAAAGAATGATAGCACTGACATACTACAGGAAATAATGATATGACTGACATACTACAGGAAATAATGATAGCACTGACATACTACAGGAAAGAATGATAGCACTGACATACTACAGGAAATAATGATAGGACTGATATTCTTCAGGAAATAATGATAGCACTGACATACTACAGGAAATAATGATAGGACTGACATACTACAGGAAATAATGATAGCACTGACATACTACAGGAAATAATGATAGGACTGACATACTACAGGAAATAATGATAGCACTGACATACTACAGGAAATAATGATAGGACTAACATACTACAGGAAATAATTATAGGACTGACATACTACTGGAAATAATGATAGCACTGACATACTACAGGAAATAATGATAGGACTGATATTCTTCAGGAAATAATGATACTGACATACTACAGGAAATAATGATAGGACTGACATACTACAGGAAATAATGATAGGACTGACATACTACAGGAAATAATGATAGCACTGACATACTACTAGGATGATTCTTCAGGAAATAATGATAGCACTGACATACTACAGGAAATAATGATAGGACTGACATACTACAGGAAATAATGATAGCACTGACATACTACAGGAAATAATGATAGGACTGACATAGTACAGGAAATAATGATAGGACTGACATACTACAGGAAATAATGATAGGAATGACATACTACAGGAAATAATAATAGCACTGACATACTACAGGAAATAATGATAGCACTGACATACTACAGGAAATAATGATAGCACTGCCATAGTACAGGAAATATTGATAGCACTGACATACTACAGGAAATAATGATAGCACTGCCATAGGACAGGAAATATTGATAGCACTGACATACTACAGGAAATAATGATAGCACTGACATACTACAGGAAATAATGATAGCACTGTCATAGAACAGGAAATATTGATAGCACTGACATAGTACAGGAAATATTGATAGCACTGTCATACTACAGGAAATAATGATAGCACTGACATACTACAGGAAATAATGATAGCACTGCCATAGTACAGGAAATATTGATAGCACTGCCATAGTACAGGAAATATTGATAGCACTGACATACTACAGGAAATAATGATAGCACTGCCATAGTACAGGAAATATTGATAGCACTGTCATACTACAGGAAATAATGATAGCACTGACATACTACAGGAAATAATGATAGCACTGCCATAGTACAGGAAATATTGATAGCACTGCCATAGTACAGGAAATATTGATAGCACTGACATACTACAGGAAATAATGATAGCACTGCCATAGTACAGGAAATATTGATAGCACTGACATACTACAGGAAATAATGATAGCACTGACATACTACAGGAAATAATGATAGCACTGACATACTACAGGAAATAATGATAGGACTGACATACTACAGGAAACAATGATAGCACTGACATACTACAGGAAATATTGATGGCACTGACATACTACAGGAAATAATGATAGGACTGACATAGTACAGGAAATAATGATAGGACTGACATACTACAGGAAATAATGATAGGACTGACATACTACAGGAAATAATGATAGGACTGACATACTACAGGAAATAATGATAGGAATGACATACTACAAGAAATAATGATAGGACTGACATACTACAGGAAATAATGATAGGAGTGACATACTACAGGAAATAATGATAGCACTGCCATAGTACAGGAAATAATGATAGCACTGACATAATACAGGAAATAATGATAGCACTGACATACTACAGAAAATAATGATAGGACTGACATGCTACAGGAAAGAATGATAGAACTGACATACTACAGGAAAGAACGATAGCACTGACATACTACAGGAAATAATTATATGACTGACATACTACAGGGAAGAATGATAGCACTGACATAACACAGGAAATAATGATATGACTGACATACTACATGAAAGAAAGATATCACTGACATAATACAGGGAAGAAAGATAGGACTGACATACTACAGGAAAGAATGATAGCACTGACATAATACAGGGAAGAAAGATAGGACTGACATACTACAGGAAAGAATGATAGCACTGACATAGTACAGGAAATAATGATATGACTGACATAATAAAGGGAAGAAAGATAGTTCTGACATACTGCAGGTAAGAAAGAGAGCACTGACTTAATACAGTAAGAAATACAGGACTGACGTAATACAGGGAAGAAAGATAGCACAGGTGTAATACATGAAAGAAAGATAGCACTGACTTGCAACAAGAAGAAAGATAGGACTGAAGTAATACAGGGAAGAAAGAAAGGGCTGGCGTAATACGCGGAAGAAAGATAGCACTGACATGCAACAAGAAGAAAGATAGGACTAAAGTAATACAGGGAAAAAAGATAGCACTGACGTAATACACGGAAGAAAGATACCACTGTCGTAATACACGGAAGAAATATAGCACTGATATAATACAGAGAAGAAATATACCACTGATATAATGCAAAGAAGAAAGATAGTACTGATATAATACAGAGAAAAAAGATAGCACTGTCGTAATACACGGAAGAAAGATAGCACTGATATAATACAGGGAAGATAGATAACACTGACGTAATACAGGGAAGAAAGATAACACTGACGTAATACAGGGAAGAAAGATAGCACTGACATAACACAGGGAAGAAAGATAGGACTGACATACTGCAGGGAAGAAAGATAGCACTGACATAATACAGTAAGAAATACAGGACTGACGTAATACAGGGAAGAAAGATAGCACATGCGTAATACATGGAAGAAAGATAGCACTGACATGCAACAAGAAGAAAGATAGGACTAAAGTAATACAGGGAAAAAAGATAGCACTGACGTAATACATGGAAGAAAGATACCACTGTCTTAATACACAGAAGAAAGATAGCACTGATATAATACAGAGAAGAAATATACTCTGATATAATGCAGAGAAGAAAGATAGTACTGATATAATACAGAGAAAAAAGATATCACTGTCGTAATACACGGAAGAAAGATAGCACTGATATAATACAGGGAAGATAGATAACACTGACGTAATACAGGGAAGAAAAATAACACTGAAGTAATACAGGGAAGAAAGATAGCACTGACAAAACATAGGGAAGAAAAATAGGACTGACATAATAGAGGGAAGAAATATAGGACTGACATATTACAGGAAAAAGGATAGCACTGACATAATACAGGGAAAAATGATAGCACTGACACACTACAGAAAAGAAAGATAGCACTGACATAACACACTGAAGAAAGATAGCACTGACATAATACACTGAAGAAAGATAGCACCGAAGTAATACAGGGAAGAAAACTAGCACCGAAGTAATACAGGGAAGAAAAATAGCACCGAAGTAATACAGGAAAGAAAAATAGCACTGAAGTAATACAGGGAAGAAAAATAGCACCGAAGTAATACAGGAAAGAAAAATAGCACCGAAGTAATACAGGGAAGAAAAATAGCACCGAAGTAATACAGGAAAAACGATAATGCCGAAGTAATACATGGAAGAAAGATAGCACTGACGTAATACAGGAAAGAACGATAGCACCGACGTATTATAGGGAAGAAAGATGGCACTGACGTAATACATGAAAGAACGATAGCACCGACGTACTACAGGGAAGAAAGATGGCACTGACGTAATGCAGGGATGAAAGATAACCCTGACGTAATACATGAAAGAACGATAGCACCGACGTACTACAGGGAAGAAAGATGGCACTGACGTAATGCAGGGATGAAAGATAACACTGACGTAATACATGGAAGAACGAAAGCACCAACATACTACAGGGAAGAAAGATAGCACTGACGTAATACAAGGAAGAAAGATGGCACTGATGTAATACAAGGAAGAAAGATGGCACTGACGTAATACAGGGAAGAAAGATGGCACTGACGTAATACATTAAAGAACGCTAGCACCGACGTACTACAGGGAAGAAAGATGGCACTGACGTAATGCAGGGATGAAAGATGGCACTGACGTAATACATTAAAGAACGCTAGCACTGACGTACTACAGGGAAGAAAGATGGCACTGACGTAATGCAGGGATGAAAGATGGCACTGACGTAATGCAGGGATGAAAGATGGCACTGACGTAATGCAGGGAAGAAAGATGGCACTGACGTAATGCAGGGATGAAAGATGGCACTGACGTAATACATGGAAGAACGCTAGCATCGACTTAATATCGGGAAGAAAGGTGGCACTGACGTAATACAGGAAGAAATATGGCACAACGTAATATAGGGAAGAAAGATGGCACCAACGTAATACAGGGAAGAAGGATAGCACTGACGTATTACATGGAAGAACGATAACACTGACGTAATACAGGAAAGAAAGATAGCACTGACGTAATACAGGGAAGAAAGATAGGACTGACGTAATACAGGGAAGAAAGATAACACTAACGTAATACAGGGATGAAAGATAACACTGGTGAATTACAGCGAAGAAAGATAGCACTATCATAATACTGGGAAGAAAGATACACTGTCATAATACAGGGAAGTAAGATAGCACTATCATAATACAGGGAAGAAAGACAACACTATCATAATACAGGGAAGAACTATAGCACTGTCGTAAAACACGGAAGAAAGATAGCACTGATATAATACAGAGAAGAAATATAGCACTGATATAATACAGGGAAGAAAGATAACACTGATGTAATACTGGGAAGAAAGATACCACTGACGTAATACAGGGAAGAAAGATAACCACTGATATAATACATAGAAGAAAGATAGCACTGGCGTAATACAGGGAAGAAAGATAGCACTGATATAATACATAGAAGAAAGATAGCACTGGCGTAATACAGGGAAGAAAGATAGCACTGATATAATACATAGAAGAAAGATAACACTGGCGTAATATAGAGGGAATATACAAATATTTATATAACGGAATAAAAAGAAGTGCAAGTGGTGGGGTGTAATGTACACTCCTACAATTTATGGTAACAGTTCTACAAAAAAGGAGTAATACAAATGACGGTTCGGGTTACAAGCGGCCTTGTTCAGCAAAGACTAGCACAGAAACGGACAGCGAAATGAAGTTAAACTGAACTACATGTTCTAGAGTAGCACAAACAAGTGGATGAGAAATGAAATAAAACGATAAGATTAATCGATAAAGAAAAGCAATATATTACAGGAAAGTCATTAATTTAACATAAAAATAGGGAAAAAATAAAATGTAAAAACACTTTTTATTTCTGTGGTACATATTCCATCTGATGTTATTATTGTGCCCACGAATTTAACGGGTTGCATTTGTTTCAGATTTATACTAAATAAAGAAATATTTGGTAAAGGAATGCTTCTAGTCAAGGTAAAATGTAAATAAGAAAGTGTGCACGGGTGTTTGAGAAGTAAGTTGTTCTCATGACTATAGCATAAGGTTGCGATCGCAGCTCGGAAATACATAGTCCATATATGTATTTCCGAGCTGTGATCGCTACCTTATGCTATAGACATGAGAACACCTGCGCGAAAGACATTGCCTACGAAGCTAATTTTATAGTTAGCTGAGTGGCAGTGTTCCCTAGCGTTTGGCTTTTCGTGGCAAGACGTTGTGCCACTGAGTACTGGTTCGATCTGGCTTTGGTCAATGCTTTTTTTTTCTGTTGTTGATTATTTGTCAATTTTTCCGAGTGCTGTAAACATACCTCTTCCTCTGAATTGATTCGCTGATTATCGCCTCGGAAGTTTCCCTCTAGAATAATATTCATTTATTATTATTTGTCTCCCGTTTGAGAAGTACTTGGTTGCAATGCAGACACCAACAGAGATATAGAAAGTACTCGGCACTGCGCTCAGTTATTAATAAGTGTTTTAGTCAAGATTGCCCCGTCCTCAAATAAAAAAAGAGGCAATTAATTTACATAAAAGCAAAAAATAAGTAATTAGAGAATATCTGATTAATGAGTTATTTTATAGACACTTGTTTCTCTGGTTTCTCCTTAATTCAAGAATTGGTCACGGACACTTATCGTGAAGCGTATACTACTGCCGCACAAGAAATAATGCCATGAAATGTCGCTTAATTAATTTGTATTGTTATAACATTATCAACATTAAATACAAATCTGTATTTGTGAAACTATGGTACCATGTTAAAGAACGTTTGTTGTATTCATTGTTGTATATCATCTGCTATTGAACACAATTTGGTATTATAGTCCGTTTCATAACTTTGTGCCCGACTTTTAAAATCGATATCTTTTTAACCGCTTTTTGTAAGTTGTTCAAAATTGGCATGTAAAGTTATAATGATTAGAACCCAACAGGGAATTAATTTCATTAAAAAAAACATTTGGTTATTATTGTTGCTTATTTGATTTATATAAATTTATAACGACCCATTGATGTAGTCAAAACGTAATGTTTACAGTATTTTAAGTTAAAAATAGCGAGTAAAAATCCATACACGGTCAAATTGACGTGTTTGCACGCTTTCAACGTGGGTTTTCTGACACAATTAGACACTTGTAAAAAACACGAGACATTGTGTGTTCCATTTCCGTTCATTCAGCGGCGAGGACGTGGAACGATAACATTTATCATGAGTCTTAAAATGAAATTCTGCAGTTTACAAAACATCGCAATAAAAATGTATGACTATTTTTGCAAAGAGGCTAAACGAGGAAGATTATTTCATTCTTTAGAAAACTCTGAGAATAGGACAAAACACATTTTGGATTTATCTAAACGGTCATTTAATCGCTGGATTCAAGCACGTGACCGTCAATGTTCAAAATATACAAAATCACAAGGAAGAGCAAAAATGTTGGATAATTTCGACAGTGAACTTATTAGAAGTGAAATTCACAAAATGTTGGGTATGAATGAAACTGTTACAATAAGAAAATTAAAAGTATCGCTGAAAAAGAACAACAGTATTGAAATATCAAAGTCTACATTATGGAGGAATGTGAGAGCTGCAGGCTTTACATTCAGAAAGTATTCCAATGGACGAAACATCATCTGTGAGAAGCCACATATAATAGTCATGAGAAGCAAGTACTTACGTGAAGTAAAAGAGGTGCGCAAGCAAGGTTATGATATTGTGTACTTGGATGAAACATGGATCAATGCTCACCACACTAACCAAAGGGAATGGCAGTCATCAGATGGAAAGATTAGGAGATTAATACCTAGCAGCAAAGGACAGCGCTTGATAATTGCGCATGCAGGTAGTCGACAACATGGACTAATACAGAATGCAGAGCTCATTTTTCTTTCAAAATCCATAGACAATCGGGATTATCACTCTGAGATGAATGGTCACATATTTAGACATTGGATTGAAAATTATGTTCTCCCATCACTAGATCGACCATCTTGCCTAATAATGGACAATGCAGCGTACAACAACATTGTTGCACTTGAAGATAAAGTCCCGACGTCATCCAGTACAAAAGATGCTATTAAGATATGGCTCACAAAGGAGCACATACAATTTAATAACATGTACTTAAAACCTGAATTACTATCTCTAGTAAAGCAAAAACAAAGGACAAAGATTTTTCAAATAGATAAGATTATCCAAGAGCACGGTCATATAAGTTTGAGGCTGCCACCTTACCATGCTCATTTAAATCCAATAGAACTAATCTGGGCAAAATTAAAAAGACAAGTGGCAGATGAAAATACAACATTCAAAATATGCGATGTAAAGATTCTTGCTAATCTCGCTTTATTAAATATAGACAAAGATTATTGGGCTAAATGTGAAGACCACGTCTTAAAACAGGAAGAGGAATATTGGAAAAATGATGGTTTGTGGAATGTTCAACCCCAAACAGTTATTAATCTTTTAGACTCGTCTGATTCAGAATGAAAGTATATAGCCCCCACAATGTTGGCCCCTATATTACCTTAAATTAGTTCAACAAACGGTCCTTTTCAGGACCCCACAACTATGAAAATTGGACATACATGTATACCTTGATATTATCGTCCGTCCTCGAACTGAGAAGACAATAATTCTCCTGGTGTTTTGTCTTATCCAGTTATTTCCCCATTATGGCCACGCCTTTACCTAGTGAAAATTAATCACAGACCAGCAACTACGGTAATTTCTATTCTTTAGGGGTTCAGAATTTACAATTTTGACAAACATCAAAGAAATTCGCCGCTTTAAGAAAACTGCAGCTGCAAGATATTTGTTAAATATACATTTAAAGTGTCTTTTGCATTCTAATAACATTTGGAAAATGTCAACAGTTTTTAACAAATGGTTACTGAGTAATAGCGTTTTGAAGTTGGGCACATGATTTGAAACGAGCTATAATGTTATTTTCGTACATCGAATCATTACACAGGTACTCGAATAGTGTTCAGTCTCATTACACTTAAGGACATTGGTATAGTGCACGAAATCCATGATACCCAAGGCGATCGTTTGGGTAATTTCAGAAAATTGTTTAAAATTATGTCATTTATGGTAACTTTACATTGTCCATACCGGTTAGCTGAACGAAATACAGCCAGTCGGGTGTATTGTCGTTGTTGTTATGGACCTTTCGACCCAATGCCGTATGATGCAGGTATTTCTGAGCTCCTTGTAGTTCTCTGCAAGTCTGCAGGGTGTTATATTGATCAGGAAGTAGAGTTGCACTGATATCTGTGAGCTTTACCGGTCAAACAAGTGATGTTGTTTCATGGGGTCTTCAAAGAGCGGACATGCTGGAGTATGGTTTCCTTGTGTTCTATTAATGTGGTTGTTCAGTGGTACATGACCAGTTCTTAGTCTGAAAATTGTGGTTTTGTCTCTTCCTTTTAGATTGTTGTTGTTGTTGTGGTTGTTTGATCGTGACTTGTATTTTCTTTAAATCTGCATGTTTGTCCCATGACTCATTGATTCAGTCATTCTTCTCTACGCTTGGAGTTTATGATTTCTTGAGCTATTTTTAATGAAATGTCAGCGATAAACTGTTTTTTCCTGGATCGAGACGGATTTGCAATCTTCGGCTGAGCCAAGGGATTTCCTATAGAGAGCGGCATAAACACTGGAATCAATGAATCACGTGAAGAGCTCACTTGGTATGCTCCCTCCCCCCACCCTAGACCCCTACAGAACAGTCAACGCTTACTTTAGTAGCCAACAACCTCTGCTTTTCGATATTCAACTGCCAAACGATATACAAATAGACAGCAGACAAATAAAACAAGTAGGGGAATTTTAATAACTTGGAAGTCTAGTAACAAACGACAGGCAACAGAAATCGACTCAAGTTACAACAAAGCTTGTCAAGTTATCGGATAGCTATCATCACTATTGTCCAACAGGGAAATAACTCTAGTGGCAAAGCAGGCACTCTACAATACCGTTTTCATCCCAAAGTTATGTTACCAATGCCAGACCTGTACCCTAGACCCAAAAACAGTAAGATAAATAACCACTTCCGAGATGAATTATGTTTGACGAATGATAAGAAACGGTATGAGATATAAGATCAGAAATGAAGAACTGAGAAAAACATCTAGAAATAATTCTCGCCACAAAATACTTAAAGAAGCAACAGATAAAATAATTCGGCCGCATAAAAAGGCAGTAAGATCAAAATCCAACACAAAGAGCCTTAAATAAAAGATGTGAGAACACCAGACCCAAAGGACGACCACAAAAAAGATGGATTGATGGAATATTAGAAACACTAGGAAACAACAATAACAGAGGTCATTAAAAAAAAACAAAAGACCGCAAAGTATATCTCCCCTCGACGCTGAAAGGCAAACGATGAAGGAAAGAGAAGAAGAAGGGATCTGTTCCCAACATACCACTAGACTTATCTTTCATCATTTTGACCACGTCTTCAAAAGGACTAGACATTCGATTTGACATACATTGATAGTAATTTTGAGAGATTCGTTATATTATTTCTTTCATTACCTTGTAATGTAAATTTGCTTTGCTATCAATTGTATAAGCCGTGTTCATTATACTACATTCATTGACTTTATTATGAGGTAAAAAAACCAATGATCGAAGATGTTCTCAAGAGGTTTTTACTTTGATATACTTGTGCCACACTTACGAGAGTAATGTAAACAAACAATTGTCATCAGAAATTCACATTTTGTCCATGACAAAGACAGACTTTTTTAGAATTTGTGTGGAGCATACGTTTTATTGAAGGAAGTGAGCAAATGAACAAAATAACATGAACGACGTTCTGAACACTTGATTATTGAGAGGCTTTTTAGCAACTTGATTATTGAGAGAATTTTTAGCAACTTGATTATTGAGAGACTTTTTAGCAACTTGATTAATGAGATACTTTTTAGCAACTTGATTATTGAGAGACTTTTTAGCAACTTGTTTATTGAGAGACTTTTTAGCAACTTGATTATTGACAGACATTTTAGCAACTTGATTAATGAGATACTTTTTAGCAACTTGATTATTGAGAGACTTTTTAGCAACTTGATTATTGAGAGACTTTTTAGCAACTTGATTATTGACAGACATTTTAGCAACTTGATTATTGAGAGGCTTTTTAGCAACTTGATTATTGAGAGACTTTTTAGCAACTTGATTATTGAGAGGCTTTTTAGCAACTTGATTATTGAGAGACTTTTTAGCAAATTAATTATTGAGAGAATTTCTAGCAACTGATTATTGAGAGGCTTTTTAGCAACTTGATTATTGAAAGTGATTTTAGCAATTTGATTATTGAGATGCTTTTTAGCAACTTGATTAATGAGAGTGATTTTTGCAATTTGATTACTGAGAGACATTTTAATAACTTGATTATTGTGAGGCACTTTGATAACTTGATTATTTTGAGGCATTGTAATAACTTGATTACTGTGAGGCATTTTAACAACTTGATTACTGTGAGGCATTTTAGCAACTTGATTACTGTGAGGCATTTTTGCAACTTGATTACTGCAAGGTCTTTTAATATCTTGATTATTGGGAAACGTTTTAATAATTTGATTATTGGGAGACATTTTAACAACTTGATTATTGGGAAATCTTTTAACAACTTGATTATTGGGAAACATTTTAACAACTTCATTATGGTGCGTCTTTTTAACAACTTGATTATTGTGCGTCTTTTTAACAACTTGATTATTGTGCGTCTTTTTAACAACTTGACTATTGGGAAACATTTTAACTACTTGATTATTGTGCGTTTTTTAACAACGTTATTATTGTGTGTCCTTTTAACAACTTTATTATTGAGCTTCTTTTTAACAACTTAATTATTTGTCTTCTTTTTAACAACTTGAATATTGGGCTTCTTTTTAATAACTTGATTATTGGGCTTTTTTAACAACTTGATTATTGTGCGTCTTTTTAACAACTTGATTATTGTGTGATTTTTTAACAACTTTATTATTGAGCATCTTTTTAACAGATTGATTATGGTCTTCTTTTTAACAACTTGATTATTTGGCTTCTTTTTTAACAACTTGATTATTGGGCTTCTTTTTAATAACTTGATTATTGGGCGACATTTTCATAACTTGAGTATTGGGAAACATTTTTACAACTTGATTTTTAAGTAACAATTTTAGCACCTTGATTATTTGGTGACATTTTAGCAACTTGATTTTTTGTGTGCGAAACTTGTAACAAATTGATTATTGACACATTCTCCACCTTAATAACAATTACACGTTTTAATGATCACGCGTATTAGTTCGAAATTGAAGAGTTAATCTTGGTCTCTTGTTGAGCTCTAAAGTCCTCCCTTTATTTACTACATCTATGAGGCTTACATGTTACTTCCGTTGACTTATGATAAACACAATCGTTGATCGGTGAATTACTGTAAAATCTAAATGTTTTAGAGGAAGAAAAACTTAGCAGCTCTCATTCATATCTTGTGCTATTGCATTATGACATCAATGTTTAGCATTCTCATCTCTTGTTTAATTTCACATGAAAATACTAGCGCTGTGCAAACATGTTAGCACCTTCGGTATCATCTCATGTGATTTAAAGGAAACAGTACAGTCGCATTCTGTCAAGGGACGTAATCCTAGTTTTTCATGAATATTTCCTCGTCTTGAAAGTTTCTTACCCTTCGCAGTTATGTTACCTGCCAGCAAAATTAACACTCAATTTTTACTCACAACCAATATTAATTTCTAACAATACGTAGATGTAATTAATTATGCCTGTTCTCAGCTTTCAAATATTACACAATCTAATGGATTCTCATATTTTTCTTATAATTTTAATCAGCAAATTCTATTTTCCATTTCTTTTCTGTTGGCTCAGATTAATTTTCTTTTCACGATTCAGTCTGATGGTGAACGTATTCTATCCAGACCAGTGCATCCACTTTATTTAAGATATTATCACATGTAGCTCGGAACGTTTGTCCATTTTGTTATTTATAATTCCATCTCTTGTTAGCATATTCATTATTTTTTAAATATTTAATTTTGTTGAAAGGTCAAGGTAAAGCACTACATTGACGTCTTAGCACGCCAGGTTTAACCCTTATGTGTTCGGCCGCCTATCAAGAGGTGTTCGGAGACTTCTGGACAATGTCGTTTCAAGCATCGTAACTCACGATACACGACGGAATTCCTTACCTTTCCAGGCTACTACCCTGGTACCCATTTCTGCTAGCGGTTGGCTCGACCACGGGGGTATTTTTCCCCCAACTACGAGTATAATTCCCACCGCTTCCTGCACGAATCGAACACGGGTTGCCCGAACGTCGGTTGCTTAGTCTGCTGGTGGTTTTCCCAACTGGGCTACCGAAATCAACTTCATTTTAATTTTATTGATTTGTCTTTTATTGTTTCGCGGTTAATGTCAAATTTTGGCATTTGTAAGTGTTGCTAGCAAGTGTTATGCAGTGTTCTCTTTGTTATAGATGCTTCATCTCTGTTCTGTATTACATTCATTTGATAAAACAGCACAATTTTCTTGTGTTCAAACATCATACAATTTAAGATTCCAATTGATAACTGTCGTTGACGTTCTTAGCCAAAAGGAATGAGTCACCTTAATAAAGCTGAAATAAACTCCAGTCGTCTTGAGTTAATTTGAAATCTATTTAGTAAGAATGTAATACTTCACAATTCTAAATTAACCCCGAAGCATAATGTAAGACTTCCACTATTTGAACTGACATTCATAAAAACGTTTGAAAATTGAGAGAAACTGTTTCAACACTTCATATCAATGCTATATTTTCTTGTTTGTGCTGTGATATACTTTGCTTTCATTGTTTATGAATGATACATCTTCTGTTTATAAATCAAAGTATATATTTTTGTTATGTTACTGTTCATACATTTATCCACTACATTTTTCCATTAAAACTCTGTTCACAAAGGACGCTATACGATTCACTTTTGTCGAATAAATTGTATCTCGCATATTCATGTGTTGGTGAACTTTTTTATTTTTTAAAATGTTTTTTTTTTTACTTTTTTTTTCAATTTGTCCATTACAATCAGCTTTACCGCATCTTTTTTATGCATTTCTTTGCCTTGACCCTACCCCCTCCCCTGATTTTATGGTGGCTTTATGCTGAACATGGGCGTGGTCGCAATAGTTCTATGATAATACCAGTTGCGTTGATGTCAATTTGTTTTTCTTTTAATATGAAAGAAAAGCAATCTACCCTAGCACACGAACTATGGTGACTATGTCCTAGGGTAGCTCTTATCACATAAAAAGTAAAGTAAAGTACCCCCGTCACGCCAAGTGGTGTATAGGGTATATGGTGTTAGTGACGATAAATTTTACAGACCCTCGGCACATGATTTTTGGGGTAATTTGGTCGGTATTACGCCAGTGCCGCTTTATTTTCCCAGAAAATAAATGGTACCCATTAAAGGCTGGGTGAACCGGTAGCCATCGGTTTGGATCGTCACCTCTTGTCAATTTGTAGTCCAGTCTCCATCAGATGGTCAAAGAAAAAATTTATCAAATGGTATTGAACAGCTACACTAACAGAAATACAAGACAAGCTACAATGTTTCGGAAAAAGCTTTCATCTGCTATAACAAATAAAATATCCACATGAAACACAATGTTACGAGTTAGAATACACAACACTGATTAGAGTAGGAGTGGTGGAGGTATGATTAGAGACGGCGAGAGTTGACATTAGATAAGGCAGTAAGTAGCAGAAAACAGCTATCGTCGTCTGTCTGCTGTTATGTATGGCCGGATCTCCCCTGACAGAAAACAGCTATCGTCATCTGTTATGTATGGCAGGATCTCCCCTGACAGAAAACAGCTATCGTCATCTGTTATGTATGGCAGGATCTCCCCTGACAGACAACTGCTATCGTCGTCTGTTATGTATGGCCGGATCTTCCCTGACAGAAAACAGCTATCGTCGTCTGTTATGTATGGCCGGATCTCCCCTGACAGAAAAGAGCTATCGTCGTCTGTCTGCTGTTATATATGGCCGGATCTCTCCTGACAGAAAACAGCTATCGTCGTCTGTCTGCTGTTATGTATGGCCGGATCTCTCCTGACAGAAAACAGCTATCGTCGTCTGTCTGCTGTTATGTATGGCCGGATCTCTCCTGACAGAAAACCATTCCTTCACTAACACTGACGTCTTAGAGCGGGATAAATAACCGTAGACAGCGATGCACATTCGTGGACAGCATCACCACATGACATGCCCATTTAATATTTCTAGAGAATGACTAGGGAAAAGCAGCCTTCCAAACAATGAGGAAGATATAATGCAATCCATTTTTGACAATAGAAACAAGAAAAAGAGTTCTTAAATGTTATGTAGAACCAGTCTTAACATATGGATGTGAATCATGGACAATAGGACAACATATTCCTAGTTGTCACAATATATTCCAGCTGTTCCCTTCTCAATGCATAGCCAAAAAATGATGATTGTTTCTTACTAATATTAGATATTAGCTCTCTTTTTGCTTCGGCCTCTTTCGAAAGGTTTTCATTACTCTTCTTAGCTGTCTATAGTATTCTCAACATTCTTCTGTAAAACCACATTTCTACCTCCAGTGATGTTCTTGTCTGTTGTCCTAGTGTCCATGATTAACATTAATATGTTAAGACTGGCTCTACATAACATTTAAGAACTCTTTTCCTTGTTTTTATTGTCAAAAATGGATTGCATAGTATCTTATTCACTTTTTGGAGCGCTGCTTTTGCCTGAGCAATTCTGCATCTCACCTCTGTTGTACATCTACCATCAGAGGCTAACATTGTTCACAGATATTTAAATGCATATGTCTGTTTAAATAGTGTTCCACTAGCCTTTATTTTGCATTGCAGTGAATTCTTTGTTGCTACCATTACTTCTGTCTTTTTGCTATTAAAACTGAGTCCATTATTTTTGCTTTTTTTTCACTATGTCTAACATTTCTTTTAACTCATTTTCACTCTTAGCGATTAAGACTGTATCATCAGCATACATTACATGATTTATATTGTAACCTCCAATTGTTATTCCAGGCATGCCTCTTATAGATCGTAAAATAATCTCACTATAAATATTAAACATATCTGGTGATAGCACACAACTTTGTCTAACGCCCTGTTTTATTTGTTGAAACACTCCCAATTAAATTTCAGTTCTTATGGCCGATGTTTTTTGCCAGTACATGTTCTTTATTATTCTTAGATCTTTGCTGTCTACGTTTATGCTTTCTAAAATGTTTATTTCTTGGTGCTTTACTTTGTCAAATAAAAAAAAAATGTAAAGTGCCCCCGTCACGCCAAGTGGCGTTTAGGGAATATGGTGTTAGTGACCATACATTTTTACAGACCTTCGGCACATGATTTTTGGGGTAATGTGGTCGGTATTACGCCCGTGCCGCTTTGCTTTTCCAGAAAAAAATCCGGTACCCATTTAAGGCTGGGTGAACTCCGAAGCCGTCGATTGGGATCGAACCCTGCCTTTTGTCCTTTGTAGTCCAGTTCACTAACCACTGAGTTTTCGCGTCTCTCTACTTTGTCATATGCTTTAGTATAATAAATGAAACATAGGTATAGATCTGTTTAACCTCTATGGCTCTTTCTACTAAAGATCTTATGATGTATATGGCATTGTTCGTTTATTTACCTCCAACAAAACCACACTGTTCATCACTCATTTCTGGATTGATTTTTTTCTCACACCTCCCATGATGATTCTTAGTAATATCTTAGTCATGTGACTCATAAGGCTTATTGTGCGATGGTCATCGCATTCAATCGCTTCCCGATATCTTTGGTAGGGCTATGAATATTGATGTGAGCATGTCGTCTGGTATATATCCGCTGTTGTAGATATCATTCAACATTTTTGTTATTATGTCTATTCCAAAATCACCCATGGCTTTAATCTCTTCTTTAGTTATATTATCTGGTCAAGGAGCTCTTCCTGCTTTTTATATTGCGCAAGACGTTTTCCACTTCTTTTTTGAGGATTTCTGGTCCTTCTCCATTATCCTTAATATTTACTTCTGCTCTTTCATCATCATAAAGATCTTTAATGTATTCTAATGTATTCTAATGTATTCTGCCCATCTTTCCCTTATGCTTTCTTGTTCAATCAACATTTCTCTTTCCTTCGATTTCAAACATCCAGTTTTTTATTACGTATTTCTTCCTGTCAATTCTTCATTTGTTTGTATAATGCTTTGGCTTTTCCGTTTTGTTGCATTTCAATATCTTTGTATCTCTGCTTTAGCCATGCTTCTTTTGCTTCATTGCTTTTTATTATATTTTCTTTATTTAATATCTTATACTCAACTATGTTATCCTTATTCCTTCTTCTTGTAAACATTAGCTGTAAAATGTCATCTGTCATCCATATCTTTCTTGAATTTGTCTTCACTGGTGGTATGAACTCTTTTGATGTTTGCTACCTTGATTCTTTTAGCATGTCCCATCTTCATACTGAGAACCAGCCATGCACCATTGAACAACCACATCAATATAGTACAACGAAAAGAAACTCCAGCATTTCTGCTCTGTGAATACGCGCATGAAACAGAACATCATTTTTTTGTTACAGTCCGAAGCTCACTGTCATCAGAGTAATTTTACTTCCATTAAAGATCTGTAAATCCTCTGCGGAACTACAAGGGAACTCAGAAATACCTCCAGATATCATTACATTGCATTGGGCCGAAGGACGTCAGCTCACATCCTTCAGAATCCATAAAAACATCAATAACACCAGACCTGGGCACTTCAGAGGGTAGTATAGCTGACCCCGCAAGTTAGGAACTACCCTATAAGACGGTATCGACCACATACTGCTTGCAAAGAAAAGGTAAAAGCAGAAAATGTAGAAATATCCAAACAGCTATGTCAACAACAAAATGTTGACGAGCAGGATGATATCTCGAAATAGATGATGCTGGTGGTTGAATACATCCCTTCCTATAAACCAGACTCGTGTTCTTCCTTGTGTTAGCCTCGTTCTCTCCAAGATTTCTACTCATTTCACAACTTGAACCTGAATACACAACAAACGAGGTAATGCTATCACTTAATCTTCTTTCATTTTTCTGTCATTGAAACAAACGCTACAATTTGGGTCCAGTCTGAATTAAAGTAGCATTGATAGTATGCCAGAACTGATTAAAAACCACCTGTGTTACCATAACCCTGTAGATATTTGACTGCAAAACGCACTTGTGTTATCTTAAAGTCTGGCCAGTGATGCCTTCAAACAAAATTGTCCTATCCGTTTACCCTTCTTCTACCTAGCAACTCCCTGTGGAGCATAGTCCAACAAACACACTCTCAAAGCCGTACTGTGTTGTGGGACTTTTTTAAATCGT
This sequence comes from Megaustenia siamemsis, assembly GCA_032433765.1. NCBI lineage: Eukaryota > Metazoa > Mollusca > Gastropoda > Stylommatophora > Ariophantidae > Megaustenia > Megaustenia siamemsis. The sequence continues at coordinate 4,299,317 of JAVIAB010000139.1, read as the reverse complement.
CCCGTGTCCCCTTCATCTTGCTTTTTAAGTATGCGCCAGTTTTTCTGAAATATACTTCGGCTTTCCAATTTCTTTCCTCGGGGGGATTAAACAAAAGCCTCTCGTAAAATACTAAATGGCTTCTAAAACTGTGCCATGCCATTTAAATTAAAGATTATATCCACGCCTAGCTAGATGTGGGTGGGTATATCGTGTTTAGACCATGTTTTTCTATGACAGCGGCATATCTTTGGATGATATGGTCGGTATCACTCCAGGCCGCCTTTACTTCTCAGAAAAACATTTGGTACCCATTTATTTTTAGAAGCTTGGTGAACACCGCAGCCTTGCTAGTCCGAACAGAAACATCAGCCACTTCAAGGGTTTGAAGCCAGATCCTTCCGATAAACAAACATGCACTAACCACTCAGCCACCGAGGCCCTCAACATTCAATTTAATGCACTCTAGCATAACATGATAGCATCATAACAACACATCATCATAGCATCATAACATCATAACATCATAGTATCATAACATTATAGCATCATAACATCATAGCATCATAACAACATAACATCATAAAATCATAGGGTCATAACATCGTAACATCAGAGCATTATAAAATCATATCATCATAACATCATAGCATCTTAACATCATTATATCATAGCATAATAACATCATAGCATAATAACATCATAGCATCATAACATCATAGCATCATAATATCATAGCATCATAGCATCATAACATCATAGGATCATAACATCATATCATTATAACACTAGCATCATAACATCATAACACCATAGCATCATAACATCAGAACATCATAGCATTATAGAATCATAACATCATAGGATCATAACATCATATCATCATAACATCCTAGCATCATAACATCATCAGTGAGGACATTCTCAACGAGGACAACACAAAAATGGAGCTCCAAATAAACATCAGAAAGAAGCAATTAACATTTTTTGGGAACATCATGAGAATAATAAAGTTGGAATACATAGTTACAACTGGTAAAATAGAGGGAGAGAGAGATCGCGGACGACAAAGAGAGAAGATTCTAATAGCTTGGTGTCATGGAATGGAAAACAGTCAAAAGCAGAATTCATACGATGCCCTGTGGATAGAAGGTTGTGGAAGGAGATGATCGACTCCGACAACCGGTATGACACATGATGATATCTATATACGAGACACCTTCAGTAGGATATGCCCCTCATGATGATATCTATATACGAGACACCTTCAGTAGGATATGCCCCTCATAATGATATCTATATACGAGACACCTTGAGTAGGATATGTCCCTCATGATGATATCTATATACGAGACACCTTCAGTAGGATATGCCCCTCATAATGATATCTATATACGAGACACCTTGAGTAGGATATGCCCCTCATGATGATATCTATATACGAGACACCTTGAGTAGGATATGCCCCTCATGATGATATCTATATACGAGACACCTTGAGTAGGATATGCCCCTCATGATGATATCTATATACGAGACACCTTGAGTAGGATATGTCCCTCATGATGATATCTATATACGAGACACCTTGAGCAGGATATGTCCCTCATGATGATATCTATATACGAGACACCTTGAGTAGGATATGTCCCTCATGATGATATCTATATACGAGACACCTTGAGTAGGATATGTCCCTCATGATGATATCTATATACGAGACACCTTGAGTAGGATATGTCCCTCATGATGATATCTAAATACGAGACACCTTGAGTAGGATATGTCCCACATGATGATATCTATATACGAGACACCTTGAGTAGGATATGTCCCTCATGATGATATCTATATACGAGACACCTTGAGTAGGATATGTCCCTCATGATGATATCTGTATACGAGACACCTTGAGTAGGATATGTCCCTCATGATGATATCTATATACGAGACACCTTGAGTAGGATATGTCCCTCATGATGATATCTATATACGAGACACCTTGAGTAGGATATGTCCCTCATGATGATATCTATATACGAGACACCTTGAGTAGAATATGCCCCTCATTATGATATCTATATACGAGACACCTTGAGTAGGATATGTCCCTCATGATGATATCTATATACGAGCCACCTTGAGTAGGATATGTCCCTCATGATGATATCTATATACGAGACACCTTGAGTAGGATATGTCCCTCATGATGATATCTATATACGAGACACCTTGAGTAGGATATGTCCCTCATGATGATATCTATATACGAGACACCTTGAGTAGGATATGCCCCTCATAATGATATCTATATACGAGACACCTTGAGTAGGATATGCCCCTCATGATGATATCTATATACGAGACACCTTGAGTAGGATATGCCCCTCATGATGATATCTATATACGAGACACCTTGAGTAGGATATGCCCCTCATGATGATATCTATATACGAGACACCTTGAGTAGGATATGTCCCTCATGATGATATCTATATACGAGACACCTTGAGTAGGATATGTCCCTCATGATGATATCTATATACGAGACACCTTGAGTAGGATATGCCCCTCATGATGATATCTGTATACGAGACACCTTGAGTAGGATATGCCCCTCATGATGATATCTATATACGAGACACCTTGAGTAGGATATGCCCCTCATGATGATATCTATATACGAGACACCTTGAGTAGGATATGTCCCTCATGATGATATCTATATACGAGACACCTTGAGTAGGATATGTCCCTCATGATGATATCTATATACGAGACACCTTGAGTAGGATATGCCCTCATGATGATATCTGTATACGAGACACCTTGAGTAGGATATGCCCCTCATGATGATATCTATATACGAGACACCTTGAGTAGGATATGTCCCTCATGATGATATCTATATACGAGACACCTTGAGTAGGATATGCCCCTCATGATGATATCTATATACGAGACACCTTGAGTAGGATAAGCCCCTCATGATGATATCTATATACGAGACACCTTGAGTAGGATATGCCCCTCATGATGATATCTATATACGAGACACCTTGAGTAGGATATGTCCCTCATGATGATATCTATATACGAGACACCTTGAGTAGGATATGCCCCTCATGATGATATCTATATACGTGACACCTTGAGTAGGATATGTCCCTCAGTGTTGTCATGTTACGTAGTTTGCTTTCACTTGCCTGTTATCAAAAGTAAAATGGAGGTTCGGGTCAATGTTCTATAATGTGTATTTTGCGTGGTGCTCATCGTGATGTTTTCTCTTTCACAAGTACAACTCAACCCTACTCAACCCTACTCAACCCTACTCAACCCGAGGTAACTAACTTCTACTCCTGACGTGCATTGGATTGCCACGATTTGGCATTGGGAACATAATATGAAGTTCATGTGTCTAAGTTTTTCAGATGTTTCTTTGTGCCAACACGCATTGTCGTGTGTAGGGCGAATAAGAAGTAGCGAAAAGCAATGTTTGACTGTAGACGCACTTAGCAGGTAGGCTTCATTAAGAGATTCGTGGCCTCAGTTGTGCAGAAGATTATTCAGCTACGTAAAATTATCTATGGTTTCTGGACACTTTATCTGCTCACGTGCTGTAAAACTTGTGTTGTAAACCTGTAAACATATCCACAGTTGCTGCACACTTTATCTGCTTACATGCTGTAAAACTTTTGTGGTAAAAATGTAAAATTATAATTGGTTGCTGCAAGCTTACCAAAACGTCGATTTTGTTGCTGTCCATGCTTCCTGTTAAATTATTTAAGTCCCACTTTCTAAATAATTTGCAACATGCAGAGCTGTCAAATTTGAATAATCATTTCCAAGGACAACTACTCCAGCATTTTGCTAATGTTATTTTATGGATCGGTTATATCCCTTAGTTTACGTTTGGAATACTTTTTTTTTTCTCCGATTCATTCGTCGCTTTGCAAATGTAATTCTTGCCATATTTTTCTTGGTTCATTCTCATTTATTGTTATTATCTATTTTAACTCATCCAATATTTTTTTTTTACTTGTCACAGTGCGACCTCTGTTTAAAGAAAAGGCAGAATGCCAGTCACAAACATATAATGTACGTAGAACTCTGCATAAACTTTTGTACATGAAGCACATTTGTCTCTCCACTGGTATCATCATCGTGTGCCTTACAATCTTGTATTCATGAAAAAATTATTTCCATATTTTTATTAAAGAGGAGAAGGATGGAATGAGGTAGTCACTACAGTGTAAAGGTTAGGCTGCTCGCAATATGTTTCAGAAATACCTGATTTTCCGGCTTGTTGCAGGAGCTACTGAGTTAAGTGCTCTGTGCACACCGTGAGCTGTGTGTCTTATCCGTTTTGATCCTGCTTCGATATCCCGCTTGTTTACGATGAATGATGATATCGTATGACAGGGAACAGTTGGCTGTGTTCACTTTCTGCGCGGTTTCGCCTTATGTCTTTTGGCGTGTGCTGAGACTGCTACGATGGGGACTACAGTTACCTTTCTTTGTTTGGGAGATGAGTTGGTAATTCGGATGATTCCACTGGCACGGGCGGTTGAGCAATTATGGATTTTAATTCGTTTGCTGTGATGCCGAGGCCTTCCATAACCAATAACCAAATACCTGATTTGTGTGAAGCAATCGATTCTTCCAGTTTAAGAGATACCTGGTTCACATGAAGCAATCGATTCTTAAGGTTAAGAAATACATGATTCTCGTAAAGCGGTCGATTCTTGTCATCGATTACTGAAATGATAGATCGGGTGTCTAGTCACACGATAAAGGAAGCTTCTTTTTTTCAATTTGGGGACGCAAAATATCTATCAACAGATTAAATCTGCGAAGTAAATTGTATGTCACTGCCTGGCTTAAATTTACATTTAACGTTATTGGTAATGAAGTATATACTAATTGGAGACAAAATGAGGAGAAACATTTAACAAGAAACGAGAAAACGCAAAGATAAAGACGCAGCAAAAAAACGCCATCCTCAGAACCACAGAACATCATTTTTATATGTTGGAATAACTGTCATTCCATAACAGAACCATCTAGACATAACAGAACAATCTAGACATAAGGGAATCTTCATTCTCTCTTGAGTGACCCACTATGACGTTTCGATTCATCTCAAAGATTGAAATATTATTGTCATTATTAGTATTTATTATCTTTGTTAAATTACAATAGAAAACCTCATTCATGCCACGGAGCTCGTGCTCTGTGTGGATATCTCCCTTTTTAACAATAATAATAACAGGAAAAATGAATGAACCCCTGAAAGATACTAAGATAAAATGTTGACTTTGATATAGTAGAAATATTATGGGGAAAAAAACCTCTCACACATGTCAGTGCCTAGCAATTCAATTTTAATAGTCGTATATTCTTTGACAATAGGAACGCTTTTTGTTTATTTTGTCAGCATTACGTCAGTGCAGTGCCCCCCCCCCCACTCCACCAAAACAATACAACTAACAATATATGGTCCGAAGCAGGAAGGAAGCCGTACTCCTTGGCACAGTGCCTTACCACGAAAAACCAAACGCTAGGGAACATTGCCCACGTGCAGTTAGCCGAGTTTAGATCTTTTTACTGTAACGCTTCCCTTTTATGCGCTATTGTCAAAGCCACTATCTTCAGCTGAAAATAACACCGCAAAAAAAAAAAAAAAAAAAAAAAGCATTATCAATCTCGTGTAACCAAATATTGTATTTATTAAGTTTCCATTCATTTTTTAAGAATGTTTATAAGGAGAGGATGAGCTCGCCTCCACTTTTTTTTATCATGCTCATCGAATCACTCAGTATACATGCGTGGATGTAGTCTTGTGACTCTAACCATTTGAATGCCTTGGTCACTGCCATCACCTCCATTGTCATGCTACTCGTGGTCATGACGTAAGCACCACTGTCTTCTTTGACTATTCTGCCTGCCGAGCGTGCTGTAAATGCCCATGCACTTCTTTGGTGTCGTATTACAGCTCCGTCTGTATAGATGACTGCATCTTTCTCATCGGTGTTATCGCAGATGAGACCGTTGACCTCGGCATTAACCACGACCGGGTTCTGTTCCCTACTTTTCCTGTCGAGTGTGACAATACACGAGAGAGTCCCCTTGAATGACGTAGGCACCGGTATCCACTCCTCACCAACGCTGATATTGGTAAGCCCACAGACCTGTTTGATGACATCTTCTGCTCGGCCCACCCATGATTTGCCTCTTTTTAGCCTGGCACCTTTCCCTCTGTTGAGCACGTGGTGCAATGGATGCTCTGTATCTGTACTAATCTTCAGGTATGCTCGTGCTCTCCAGATCTTGATTCTGTCATCCATGGTTGGAAAGTCAAGAAGATACCTCATTGCTACATAGGGAGTGGCCCTCGTACGTCCCAGGAAAATGCGCATGACATCATTTTGTATTTTCTGCAGCCTATCAATTTGATTCGTACTGACAGTTAGAATTTCCGGGCATACTCGATTGGTGCGAGGACTAATCCCTAGAACAGAAGAGTAAGTAGCCTCTACTCGATGTTGGCAGCTGCCATGACCTTCAAGGCGGCTAATCCTTTGCGGGATTTTGTTATCACATGGTCGACGTGGTCCCGTAAACGCGGGCTGCGATCAAACTTAACTCCGAGATATGTCATCAACCTGTCCCTGGTCACCTCATCAGCTCCCATTCGTACTACCGGTGTGGTCGTATTAACGATATGATTGTTAAGGGAGAACCATGAAACTGATGCTTTATTAGGATTAACCAAGGCACCTGAAACCCCACACCAGGAAAAAATGCGATCGAGTTCGTCTTGCATTGTGGAGGCGATTCCCCGTCTGTCTCTTCCCTGTCGATATACCAGAATATCATCAGCAAAAGTCATAGTTCTTCCCCTCCCAACCAGCTGTTGATCCGTGATCGTTATTGTGTACACGTTAAATAGAACTGGTGACAATGGTGAGCCTTGTGGCAGCCCTGGACAAATGGATGTTGGCTCGGAAGACCAACTTCCACATCTGAGTATCACCTTCCTCTGAAACAGTGCCGCGGCGATCCATCTAATGAGGAAGGGGTGCACCGCCAGTTTGAGGGGCATGTGCATGAGATATTCAAATGGTACCCTGTTGTATGCATCCTCCAGATCTATAGCAGCAGCACATGTCTCCTCTCGTCTGTGGAAACCTTCGAAGATGTCATAGGCAAATACTGCCGCATTGAGCCATGTCTCTTTGTTATATCTATAACCTCCGAGTGTGGGTGGGAATACTCGTTTCTGTTCAAGGCGACAGGTGAGGACACGGGCAACTATTTTCTCCAGCAGCTAGCCCGCAGTGTTCTGCATTGCGATGATTCTGTAGGCACTGATCTGAGAATGGTCCTTGTTTGGCTTCGGTAGCGGTAGTAAGTTGCTGTGTAGCCACTCCACCTTAATTAACTAGTATTGAAAATTAATATTACATAGCTAACTAGTAATGAAAAGTAATATTACATAGCTAACTAGTAATGAAAAGTAATATTACATAGCTAACTAGTAATGAAAACTAATATTACATAGCTAACTAGTAATGAAAACTAATATTACATAGCTAACTAGTAATGAAAACTAATATTACATAGCTAACTAGTAATGAAAACTAATATTACATAGCTAACTAGTAATGAAAAGTAATATTACATAGCTAACTAGTAATGAAAACTAATATTACATAGCTAACTAGTAATGAAAACTAATATTACATAGCTAACTAGTAATGAAAACTAATATTACATAGCTAACTAGTAATGAAAACTAATATTACATAGCTAACTAGTAATGAAAACTAATATTACATAGCTAACTAGTAATGAAAACTAATATTACATAGCTAACTAGTAATGAAAACTAATATTACATAGCTAACTAGTAATGAGCATTCGTTTGCATTTCTTTGCCTTGACCCTTTACTGGAACAATTGTAGTTCTGGTTGAGAGTCATCATCATCATGTACCCTGCCGGTTGTAGTAGGCGATAATGTCCCTCCACAATCTTCTATCTACAGTGCATCGTATCAGTTCTGTTGTTGAATGTTTTCCATGCCATGACACCAAGCTATCCAGTATTTTCTCTCTTTGTCGTCCGCGATCTCTCTTTCCTTTTATTTTGCCAGTTGTAACCAAGTATTCCAGCTTTCCTCTTCTCATGATGTGCCCAAAAAATGTTGATTGCTTCTTTCTGATGTTTTTTAAGAGCTCCCTTTTTGTGTTGGCCTCTTTGAGAAATCTCGTCTCTGTGGCCTCTAATCGTCTTTTCATTTCTTTGTCTACTGTCCATGATTCGCTTCCATAGGTCAGAATTGGTTCTATATAGCACCGATGAACTCTCTTTCTCATTTTTATTGACATAGATTTGTTGCATAAGATATTTTTCATTTTCTGAAATGCTTTTTTGGCCTGAACTATTCTGCTTTTTATTTCTGTGGTGCATCTCCCATCTGATGTTATTATTGTGCCCAAGTATTTGAAACATTGTACTTGTTTCAGGTTTGTCTCGTTTATTTTTATGTTGCATGATGGTGATGATTGTTTCTTCGATATAACCATTACTTCTGTTTTCTTACTATTCAGACTGAGACCTTTCTTGTTGCTTTCTTCCACTATTATGTCTATTATTTCTTGTAGCTCATTCTATGTCTCTGCTATTAAGACTGTGTCATCCGCATATTGTAAATTATTTATGTTGTGACCGCTGACTTCAATTCCTTTTTTTGTCTACTATTGATCTCATAATATATTCGCTGTAAAGTGAAAACAAATCCGGCGACAGAACACAGCCTTGTCTGACTCCTTGTTTTATATATTGGAATTGCCCTGTTTGGTTGTTAATTCGTATAGCTGCTGTTTGTTGCCAGTACATGTTTTTTTATGATTCGCAGATCCTTGCCATCAATGTTTAATTTCTCCAGCATATTTATTATTTCCACATGCTTTACTTTGTCAAATGCTTTTGTGTGGTTGAGCGTAGTGAACTAAATAACGACTGGAACTGTCAGCTCTAACATAGTCCACTTGCTGAGGGCAACAACTAAGCCTTACTCTGATGGTAGTGTATTGGTCGTCAACCCTTACCAAGGGTCACTTTCGGACCCTTCTGAATGACCAATGTTGAGCCATTTCCTATTTGTCCCTTCATAACCATGACAATTACCAACGCCAATTATTCCGTCACAACCCAATCATTTGTCACCTTTATCAAGATCTCCACCCTCATCCCCACAAACTACATCAGCCTCAGTTTGTGTAGCTTCCCTTGCCCAGGGCGGTTATGTTGCCCCCTTCGCTAAATCTTAATGTCATAGATTGCATCCTGGTCATTTGGAGCGACTTGCATTTCTTAGAGTGAGCCACGGACCAGTGCTGCGATGAATCTCCACGATTTATCTCGCGCTCTCACTCAGACAAAACCTCTGGGATAATTTACCAACTATTAAAGTCCGTTTCTATTGATTCCCGTTCAGGAAGGCTTGCTGGAAACACTCATTATCATGAGTGCTGTCTCTTAAGACAATCATATCGGACACAGGGCGGTCAGATAACCCCGCCCAGTTAATATCGCCTTCCAATTTTCAGTAACGAGCACAAGTTGTATTATCCATTCGCAGCAGATGTCCCATGACAATTGTCTCTAAATTTGTCAGTTTTAAACGTAAAAGAATTGAGTGAGTCAAGCAGATCACAAATACAAGGATGAGGCAAAACACAACCACATAATAAGATAGAATAAGTTTATTGTTGATTCTTTTATGATATCTTGAAATAGATGGAATAGTCATATCACAAGCACATAATTTAACGTGTCTAAAGAAACAAAGAAATAATTAAAATAATGTTCCTGCATATTCGACTTAAATGTGACGTTCGAATCCCAGATAAGGATAGTCCCAGGTTTTAGAGTAATGAGTTAATGAATGTGAACAAATACTTCTACTTTCGTTGTGGATAATCTAGCAACAATTGCATGTATCATCTAAGTCAGCATTATTATTTGCCATACCAGTTAGTGTAGGCGATTACATCCTTCCACAATTCTATGATCACAGTAAAATAAAAAGAGTAAAGAACTCCGTCAAGTGGCGTATATGGTGTTAGTGACCATACATTTTACAGACCATCAGCACATGATTTTTGGGGTAATGTGGTCGGTACTACGCCCGTGCCAATTTACTTTCCCAGAAAAAAAATCCGGTACCCATTTAAGGCTGGGTGAACCTGGAAGCCATCGATTGGGATCGAACCCTACCCCTTGTTCTTTGTAGTCCCGTTCACTAACCACTGAGCTTTCGCGGCCCTATGTTCACAGTTATCATATAAATTATGATTACAATTTAATATATAATAATAATAGTTTATAATTATGATTGTTTATAATGCAAAGACACCAAGTTATCTAGTAGCTTCTCTATCAGACGTCAGCGATCTCTTTTTCCCTGTATTTTTATTCTTCTCCTGATGTCATTGTAAAGTGTCGATAGTTTCTTTCTGATGTTTTTAGGAGCTCTCTTATTGTGTCGGCCGCTGTGAGAATGTGTCCTGACCTGCTTAGCTGTATTCAATAGTCTTCTGAGAAATTTGAGAATGTCCTCGTTGACCTCTTTATTTCTTCTCAATAGTCTTCTGAGAAATTTGAGAATGTCCTCGTTGACCTCTTTATTTCTTCTCAATAGTCTTCTGAGAAATTTGAGAATGTCCTCGTTGACCTCTTTATTTCTTCTCAATAGTCTTCTGAGAAATTTGAGAATGTCCTCGTTGACCTCTTTATCTCTTCTCAATAGTCTTTTGAGAAATTTGAGAATGTCCTCGTTGACCTCTTTATCTCTTCTCAATAGTCTTCTGAGAAATTTGAGAATGTCCTCGTTGACCTTTTATCTCTTCTCAATAGTCTTTTGAGAAATTTGAGAATGTCCTCGTTGACCTCTTTATCTCTTCTCAATAGTCTTTTGAGAAATTTGAGAATGTCCTCGTTGACCTCTTTATCTCTTCTCAATAGTCTTCTGAGAAATTTGAGAATGTCCTCGTTGACCTCTTTATCTCTTCTCAATAGTCTTCTGAGAACTTTGAGAAAGTCCTTGTTGACCTATTTATCTCTTCTCAATAGTCTTTTGAGAAATTTGAGAATGTCCTCGTTGACCTCTTTATCTCTTCTCAATAGTCTTCTGAGAAATTTGAGAATGTCCTCGTTGACCTCTTTATCTCTTCTCAATAGTCTTTTGAGAAATTTGAGAATGTCCTCGTTGACCTCTTTATCTCTTCTCAATAGTCTTTTGAGAAATTTGAGAATGTCCTCGTTGACCTCTTTATCTCTTCTCAATAGTCTTTTGAGAAATTTGAGAATGTCCTCGTTGACCTCTTTATCTCTTCTCAATAGTCTTCTGAGAACTTTGAGAAAGTCCTCGTTGACCTCTATCTCTTCTCAATAGTCTTTTGAGAAATTTGAGAATGTCCTCGTTGACCTCTTTATCTCTTCTCAATAGTCTTCTGAGAACTTTGAGAAAGTCCTCGTTGACCTCTTTATCTCTTCTCAATAGTCTTCTGAGAACTTTGAGAAAGTCCTTGTTGACCTATTTATCTCTTCTCAATAGTCTTCTGAGAACTTTGAGAAAGTCCTTGTTGACCTATTTATCTCTTCTCAATAGTCTTCTGAGAACTTTGAGAAAGTCCTTGTTGACCTATTTATCTGCTGCTCTCAATATTATTTTGAGAACTTTGAGAAAGTCCTCATTGTCCTGTGTAGCCGCTCTCAATATACTTATATATGTGAGATGCATCATCTTATTTCTGTTAAAAGAAAATCGAAACTGTCACAGCCATGTGTCAGAGCGTCAGTGACTAAATAAGAATAAAATAGTCAACAGTTCATTACAAATACCAGGTATGGTCAAGGTCAAGTACGAGACTTGATTCAGCGTCTTAGCATGCGAGTTTTCACCCATATGTGCTGCCACATTGAACTTTTTTCTATTGCCTTCCTGATCTGCCTATCCAGAAGTGTCCGGGGACTTCAAACATCGAAACTCACAATGCGAGGCGGCATCCATCACCTTCTCAGAGTACTACCATGGTACCCATTTCTGTCAGCGTCTGGGTCGACCGTAGGGGTATTTTGCTTTTTCCAACTACAAGTACAACTGACACTGCTCCCAGCGGGAATCGAACACGAGATGTCCGAACGTCCGTAGCCCAGTAGGGTGGTTTTCCCAATTAGGCTACCGAGCCCCCCCCCCCCCCCAAAAAAAAAAAAGACCGTGAGAATGCGGGTTCAAATACCAGTAGGGTTAAAAAGTTTTATTTCTATCATCATCATCAAGTGCCATATCGGTTGGCGTAGGCGATCATGTCCTTTATTGTCCAGTCCTATATATTCCACGACAGATCCCAGTAATGATGTGAGAACTCTGTAAAGATGACTTTCCATATAGGTATTCATAAAAAGAACGATATGTCACTTTCCACCAATAACCTTCCTGTCTGTTCTCTAATTCTCACTAATTGATGCCCATAAGACAAGATATGTTCTATGAAATATGTAAAAAAAAAAAAAAAAAAAAAAAACTTCTAATGACAAAGACTTACGGAAATGCTTTTCATGTTATCAATGCGCATGCGTAAGTAATTCTACATTTGGATATTGAAGTACTAAACTATTTGCACAACTGTCATGCCCTAGTAATTATAACATCCTGGTATTGATCCAAGCTTGCAATGATAAATGTATACTTTCTTAGATACAAACACCCAAGACAACGTTGGTGACTCTTTACTATGTCACAAAGACGGTTTATAGTTGTCTATACGAACAGTGTTTAATCATTTACGAAGCAGTATCACACGTTATCAATATTCATCTCATAAGCGGCTTATCTTTTATTATTATGATTACTTGTCTAATTATTCTTCTTCTTCAACCTTTTTAGCTCCCAGTGGAGCATAGGTCTTCAACAAACACTTTCCAAGTCGTTCTGTCTTTTGCCATTCTTTTAAGATCATTCCACGTCCTCCCCATCATCTTCATCTCTGCTTCTATCTGTCTTCTCCAATAATTCTTTGGTCTTCCTCTTTGTCTTTTCCCCTGGGGATTCCAAAAAAGGGCCTGTTGTGTAATACTCTCAGTTGGCTTCCGTAGTGTGTGTCCTATCCAGCGCCATCGTCTTTGCTGTATCTCTTTATCCACTGGTGTTTGACTGGCAAAAAGTAAAAGTAAAGTACCCCCGTCACGCCAAGTGGCGTATAGGGAAATATGGTGTTAGTGACCCGTCACGCCAAGTGGCGTATAGGGAAATAAGGTGTTAGTGACCCGTCAGGCCAAGTGGCGTATAGGGAAATATGGTGTTAGTGACCCGTCAGGCCAAGTGGCGTATAGGGAAATATGGTGTTAGTGACCCGTCACGCCAAGTGGCGTATAGGGAAATATGGTGTTAGTGACCCGTCACGCCAAGTGGCGTATAGGGAAATATGGTGTTAGTGACCCGTCACGCCAAGTGGCGTATAGGGAAATATGGTGTTAGTGACCCGTCACGCCAAGTGCCGTATAGGGAAATATGGTGTTAGTGACCCGTCACGCCAAGTGGCGTATAGGGAAATATGGTGTTAGTGACCCGTCACGCCAAGTGCCGTATAGGGAAATATGGTGTTAGTGACCCGTCACGCCAAGTGCCGTATAGGGAAATATGGTGTTAGTGACCCGTCACGCCAAGTGGCGTATAGGGAAATATGGTGTTAGTGACCCTATATTTTACAGACCTTCAGCACACGAATTTTGGGGTAATGTGGTCAGTATTACGCTCGTGCTGCTTTACTTTCCCAGAAAAAATCCGGTACCCATTTAAGGCTGGGTGAACCCGGAAGCTGTCGGTTGGGATCGAACCCTACCCCTTGTCCGTGGTAGTCCAGTTCACTAACCACTGAGCTATAGCGGCTCTCTGTTTGACTGGTACATTTCCATAATTCTATGTTAGTGATTTTGTCTTGCCATTTCCATCCTTTTATTCTGCGTAAGCATCCATTAATGAAACTCTGCATCATCATGATTGTCAATTTTGTTGTTCTCCATGTTTCACATCCATATAATAGGACCGCCTTAACATAATAGGATCGCCACAAACAAAGAACAACAAACAACTTGATGATTGTTTAATTATTACAGTTTGTTATTGTTTGTTGCGTTCAGTGGGACTTAATCCTCCCCTTCCTTCTGTTCCCTATTTACGTCATGTACATTGTGACTTTTATCACACGATGAGAGTATTACACAACAGACCCGTTTTGGAATCCCCAGGGGAAAAGACAAAGAGGAAGACCAAGAAATTCTTGGAGAAGACAGACAGAAGCAGATATTAAGTTGATGGGGAAGACATGGAATGAACGTAAAAGAATGGCAAGAAACAGAACGATTTGGAAAGTGTTTGTTGAAGACCTATGCTCCACTGGGACCTGAAAGGTAGAATAATAAGAAGACATTGTGATTCTTGGATGATACCACTCTCAAGAGACATCCGATTTAGCGTTTGTGTTTTGTTGCTTTGTCGTCTTTCGTTGACGTCTGAAGTCGCAGCTTATATCAGTTTCATTATTAAAGGTTTCCAGTCCATATAGACTATCTGCGTATAGAAAGGTTTCCAGTCCATATAGACTATCTGCGTATAGAAAGGTTTCTAGTCCATATAGACTATCTGCGTATAGAAAGGTTTCCAGTCCATATAGACTATCTGCGTATAGAAAGGTTTCCAGACCATATAGACTATCTGCGTATAGAAAGGTTTCCAGTCCATATAGACTATCTGCGTATAGAAAGGTTTCAAGTCCATATAGACTATCTGCGTATAGAAAGGTTTCCAGTCCATATAGACTATCTACGTATAGAAAGGTTTCAAGTCCATATAGACTATCTGCGTATAGAAAGGTTTCCAGATCATATAGACTATCTGCGTATAGAAAGGTTTCAAGCCCATATAGACTATCTGCGTATAGAAAGATTTCAAGTCCATATAGACTATCTACGTATAGAAAGGTTTCCAGACTATATAGACTATCTGCGTATAGAAATGTTTCCAGACCATATAGACTATCTGCGTATATAAATGTTTCCAGACCATATAGACTATCTGCGTATAGAAAGGTTTCAAGTCCATATAGACTATCTGTGTATAGAAAGCTCCAGCTGTTTTATGTTTTTTTTTCTGGAGTATATGCGTTGATTTGAAAAAAGGAGTTGACCATGATCATTTGATCATGCCAAGAATGGTCCCACACAGCTTTTGTTGTCATCTCAGAATTGTATTATAGTTGCTATCTTGTGAATGTTACATCTTATATAGAGGAAGAAGTCTAGTACATTCCCTTCACTCTTAATTCAAGTAGGTACCTTCTGGAAGTAGTTGTGGCGTAGTAGTTCAACCTGTGACGTCACGCAGTTAATACCTTTGCACAGTAAAAAGAATGTTGGCAAATCTGAGAGTGTCCAGGTTGCAATATTCAATTTTTAACCTCAAAAAAAAAATAACTTTAAGCAACAGCGTTTTTTGATAAAGTTGAATTTATAATATAAGAGATCAGTGTATTTTATTTCCATTGAAAAACATGAATGAGACAAATCAACGAAAGTTCAGTGACAAACAGCTGTGTTCCATTATTGTGAATATGCCGACTGTTGATTAAGCACACATTCGCTGGCAAACGATGATAACCTGGCCATGCTGCAGGACAAAATGAGAAATGATGGTGTTTGAAGAATGGATCGCAACACATCTGCAACAGGGAAGCAGAAAATTGGTTGGTTCGGACATTTTATGAGCAGGGGAGACTAATCTACAACAATTACGAGTCTGTCAGGGACGATCTAAGGTTCAGGATCAAGTGAGATGCGTAAAGCAATAGTACACAAATCCTGCAGCGGCGTCGGGGTAAAAACTGCTACTACAACACTTAATCTAAAAGAAAAGAAAAACTGCGACTTTCCACAACGCTTCATTGCGCATTGGTAACTCGTTGGACTCCAGACCAGGAGATCGCGAGTTTGAATCCCGAACGGTCAAAAACTTGTTTCTATCGGGGGTGAAGTAAAGACAGACCTGACCACCTGGCGGCGACTGCATTTAACAAGCGGCCTTTAATCTCCGGTCCTACAGTTCCCTCCGGAAGTCTCCGGAAATGGGGAAATGCCATAAAGATTTAAAGATTGCCGTTGTTTTGTTTTTTTTCCATTTCAAACACGGATATGATAATAGGTAATTTTTTTTTTTAGTAAGCTGAGTGGCAGTGTTCCCTAGCGTTTGGCTGAGTGGCAGTGTTCCCTAGTGTTTGGCTGAGTGGCAGTGTTCCCTAGCGTTTAGCTGAGTGGCAGTGTTCCCTAGTGTTTGGCTGAGTGGCAGTGTTCCCTAGCGTTTAGCTGAGTGGCAGTGTTCCCTAGCGTTTGGCTGAGTGGCAGTGTTCCCTAGCGTTTGGCTGAGTGGCAGTGTTCCCTAGCGTTTGGCTGAGTGGCAGTGTTCCCTAGCGTTTGGCTGAGTGGCAGTGTTCCCTAGCGTTTGGCTGAGTGGCAGTGTTCCCTAGCGTTTAGCTGAGTGGCAGTGTTCCCTAGCGTTTGGCTGAGTGGCAGTGTTCCCTAGCGTTTGGCTGAGTAGCAGTGTTCCCTAGCGTTTGACTGAGTGGCAGTGTTCCCTAGCGTTTGGCTGAGTGGCAGTGTTCCCTAGCGTTTGGCTTTTCGTGGCAAGGCGCTGTGCCACTGAGTACGGGTTCGATCCTGCTTCGGCCCATATATTGTTCTTTGTTGTTTTTTTCTGTTGTTGATTATTTGTCATTTTTTTTCGAGTGCTGTAAACATACCTCTTCCTCTGAATTGATTCTATGATAATAGGTACCGAATCACACAACAGTATCTACAAATAAGTGGATCATTGACTTATTACTGACTAATTCCATCACATTCAGTGAACCATAATTGATGAGAATTTAAAAAAAAAAAAAAGGAAAATAAAGTGGTGTGGTAACAGCTTTACAAACAAAACAAAAGTCGACATTTCGGGAACGTAGGCTTTCAATTTGAACAACAAACAACAAAACAAAAATATATATAAGGATATGTACACAAATCTAACTACATGGTGATAATATGCTAGATACTCAAGAAAGGAAGTTGTTTTTGTAAATACTCCATTTCCTAGTGGTACCTCTAGTAACGGACTGGCAGGGGAAAGACAACCTGGTACGTTTAATGCCGTGCTGATGTTGAAGGTGTCAGACCGAAAGGAGGAGGAGTCACAGTTACAACACGAATCATCTACGCCCACTGAACGTCCTTTTAGGAGTAGACGATGAAAGGGAGAAGTCGCTAATGGATGGCAATAGAAAAAAGTTCAATGTGGTGAAGAAGTAGATGTAAAGGATGATGAAGAAGGAGAGGTAAAAGATTATGAAGAAAAGAGGTGAAAGACCATGAATAAAAAAAGGTGAAAGAAATAAGAGGAAAAAGATGTAAAACAGATAATGAAATGAAAGAAGAAGTAAAGATACAGAAGAAGTAAAAGATGATAAAGGAAAATAAGAGGTGGAAGAAGAAAATGTAAAAAAAAAAATAATAGCAGCAGAAGAAGGACATTCATAGCTTGTATGTTAGCATCGATAATTATGAAAAATGATCTTTTCATTCCAATACAGAATAAAGAACAAACACGTATCATTTAGCACATTTCATCATCTCAAAGTTCAAGCACAATTCTTGTTTACCTGCTCACGTTGGAACGGACTTTCTAGAATAGATGTCTTTATAACAGGAAAAAGCTGCGGAAGAAATTTGAGAAAACAGAAAGGGGAGCATTAATTTAAATAAATATTGTGAGAAATATGAAACACCTACGTCAGGAAATCAAAATAAAAGCTTCAAGTACAGATGGGAGAAATGTGGGAAGTAAACTTATGACAAAGCAGTTGTGAATATTTCAACCGAATGCTTATGTTAGACAGTTCTGAAAACATCAAGCGGTTTTGCAGAGAAAGTGATGTCTATCACCTGACGAGAGGAATCTTATGGCAGGGAATGGATCGGGAAAACACCCATGCGTTTGTTGTCGGCAATGCTAATGCCAGTGACGGTAGGTTTCATCACTCTCTTGCACTTTGTCAATCGTAAGCGCGTCTCCCATGTAGATCTTCTTGGTACGGTTCGTGCAGTTCTAAGGACATAACGCCTCTTCTTCGATCTGGCTAATCGTTTAAGCACTCACAAGGGAAGCGCCACTCAGGTTTCAACATTTTAAAATCTCTTTCATTGTATTTTTTGTGATGTTCTATTGCCTTTTACCTGCTTCTTTCTTATATTTACGAGTTGTAGTTATAGTTATTTGAAGGCCCCGGTATCACTACAAACAAATGAAAATCCATAATTGCTCAACTGCCCGTGCCAATGAAATCATCCGAATAAACATCTCATCGATTATCTAAACAAAGAAAGGCAGTTGCAGTCCCCATCATAGTAGCTACAGCACACGCCAAAAGACATAAGTCCAAGCGGCACCGAAAGTGAACGCAGCTGAACTGTCCTTCGTCATGCAAAATAATCATTCATCGTAATCAATCTTAACATAGAAACACCATCCTGATTAAAAGAACAGATGACGGAGTGCACAGAGCACTAAACGCAGTAGCTCCGGCAGCAAGGCGGACTTGGAATATGAGGAAACTTCAACAGGGAACACTTTTCAGACTGTTCCTTACGGTTCCTGTCTCCTATCCGTCATATTGACCTGAAGTCCATTTACGCGTTACATTTTTTTCACTCTATGATCTAACATCATTTCTTTATACCGTCGCCGACGTTCGAAATGAAGTCGCAGTCCGAGCCATGGAGTGGAAGCTGGTCGTTCATGTACCAACTCCAAGTTTGAAATCAACATCTTTACAGAAGTCTATATTTCATGTAAACGATTAAGCTCATTAATACTATGTTTATCATGTGTGAGCGTGTCTTGTGTTCGAGCGGCGTTCGTACATAATGAACCCTTAGTTTGTTTTATGAATCTGCACAAGCTTCAACCTTCTCCTGCAGAACTTCAGCACAATCGGACTCTCCTCACTGCCACTTATTGCCCCATTATCAATTACTTTCTTCCTATGTCGTTCTCTTCATCTTCACGTCACTCCTTCGGATGAAAGAGATGGAAGTTAAGATGGGCACAGCTAGAAAGTTAGTGGGCGTTTAATAAGACCTATTAACCAACACAGATCGAGTCGAACAGCTTACAGAAGCATTTGAAATAAGAACAGGAGTAAGGCAGGGATGCCTTCTGTCTCCATTTCTCTTTCTCCTGGCCATAGATTGGATTATGAAAATAACTCAAAACAACAGAAATGGAATCCAGTGGTCACTGACCAAACATCTTGAGGATTTAGACTTTGCTGATGACATAGCTCTCCTATCACACAGCCATCAACAGATGCAGGATAACATGAGCATACTTTATGAGAGATCACAACAGCTAGGACTGAAGATTAATAGAGATAAGACCAACATTATTAGAATTAATACAGTTGCCAATAACCAAATAAAACTAGGAGAAATACCTCTATTAGATGTACAATCTTACATATATCTGGGCAGTAATATAGATAAAGAGGGAGGAACAGAAAATGATACCAAAATAAGGATATCAAAAGCAAGAGGAGCTTTCATTGCACTGGGAAACATATGGAAATCCAAAGAAATTAGGTTAAATACAAAAATAAAAATTTTCTACTCAAATGTTAAGGCGGTCCTATTATATGGTTGTGAAAAATGGAGAACAACAAAATTGACAATCACGAAGATACAGACTTTCATTAATGGATGCTTACTCAGAATAAAAGGATGGAAATGCAGGACAAAATCACTAACATAGAATTATGTAAATGTACTAGTCAAACACAGTGGATAAACAGATACAGAGAAGACGATGGCGCTGGATAGGATACACACTACGGAAGCCAACTGAAAGTATTACACAACAGGCCCTTTTTGGAATCCCCATGTGAAAAAACAAAGAGGAAGACCAGGGAATTCTTGGAGAAGACAGATAGAAGCATAGATGAAGATGATGGGGAAGACATGGAATGATCTTAAAAGAATGGCAAAAAACAGAACGACTTGGAAAGTGTTTGTTGAAGACCTATGCTCCACTGGGAGCTAAAAAGGTAGAAGAAGAATACAGAACGAGTCGTCAGTTGCCGGACACTGCGGGACTTACTGAGAAGAGTATCTAAGCACCTATGGACATGTTCTGATTGCAATGATAATGACCCGCAAATAACTCAATAACACTCTTCCACTTTTGATTTATCCCGTCGTGAATTGTTTATCTTGTCACAGCGGTTACCTTGTGTCACAGCGGTTTCCTTGTGTCGCAGCGGTTTCCTTGTGTCACAGCGGTTTCCTTGTGTCACCGCGGTTTCCTTGTGTCACAGCGGTTTCCTTGTGTCACAGCGGTTTCCTTGTGTCAAAGCAGCTAACATTAGACAACCAGTCGTTCCCTCTATTGGGATGTTTGAGAGAACAATTTACCGATCTACACTTCAATGCTGTTATCAACCTTGTAATATTAGTGTCAAGAAAGGAGGTTTGAGTGTTTAATTTGATGCCCATTTGCGTTTGCGTTGAGTGCGTGGCATCCTGATTGTTGCAGTGCGCCTTTTGGCTGGTTGCCTCCGACTTCAGCACTTAAAATTGCTAGAGCAGACTGTGGTCTTGCATGGGTGTAGGAAGGCCTGGCCAGTCTTGGTTTTCAGTCCCTGGTGACTGTTAAGCCCCATTCCCACGACAAGGAGCTGGCCTTGATGAGACCAATCAGCCTTACAAGCTGTTTGTGTAAAACAATGGAACGTATAATCAATCTCAGACTGCAGTGGTACCTGGAAAGTGAAAATCTCCTTGTCCCACAACAAGCAGGCTTTAGACAGTGTTACTCTACCGAAGATCAGGCAACCTATCTTTCCCAGGAAATTGAGGATGCGTTTCAAGAAAAGAAACTGGTACTAGCAGCATGGATAGACCTAAAGAAAGCAGTTGATAAGGTATGGAAGGAAGGGCTTTTGAAGAAACTGAGAAATTATGGAGTAAATGGCAGGATGTACAAATGGGTCAAAGCATACCTGCATAACAGGAGAGCCAGAGTGCAACTGGATAGTCTTAAGAGTAAGAAGGTCTTACTGCGCCAGGGCGTTCCACAGGGAGGAGTTCTATCTCCAACACTTTTTCTGATCTACATCAATGACCTAGTTACTGAACTACCACATGGCATCAAAGTGGCAATGTATGCAGATGACTTGGTAATGTGGTGCACAGAGGAGTATGCAACAGTGGCCTCCAAATTGTTACAAAGAGCTATGAATGCACTGAATTCATGGACAAATAGATGGTGTATCAGCATCAATACAGACAAATGCAGTACTACACTTTTCACTTTCTCCCCAAAACAAAAAGCAGGAGCCATCTACATAAACAATGAGCCTGTGAAAGAAGACATACAAGCTACATATCTCACACTATATCACACTATCTTGGAAACAGCAGATAAATAAGGCAACCCAAAAAGCAAGGAGGAAATTGGCTATTCTAAGAAAGCTGTGTGGAACTATATGGGGTGCGAGTGGGAAAATACTCAGTAAAGTTTACCAACAGAGTATACGCCCACATTTAGAATATGGATCATCTGCATGGTGCTCAGCATCAAACACCACACTGCAAGAACTGGATAACGTACAAAACCAGACACTTATGGTCATCACAGGAGCAATGAAATCAACACCAATATTGGAGATGGAGAAATTGTGGAGGATACCAGCACTGAGAGAACTGAGGGACACAAAGGTGCTGGTACAGGCAGAAACATTTGCTTGCATGCCGAGACATCCAATGAAGGACAGATTCCAAAATCTTGCATTGGGACGACTTAAGAGAAGCAGCTTTATCCACCAAGCCAAGCGTATTAGTAGACAAACACCAGACATGCCAAGAGTTGTTAACCCCCTACTGCCCATACCAGAACAGACTCCCTGGACAGAGGAATCAGGATTATCAGTTCAAATACGGACAGAAGTGAAAGGAATAGTTGACAAAGAGGGACATAACAGTCTACAGCGAAAAACAATAACTCTCTGTTTCCTGGATGAAGAATACCCACAAGACCTATGGATTCGTGTGTATACAGATGGATCAGCACAAAATGCAGTAAAGAATGGGGGAGCAGGTGCATATATAGAGTACCCAAATAACACTAGGGATATGAATAAAATAGCAACAGGGAAATATTGTCACAATTATGATGCAGAAATACAATCAATAAAGTTGGCAATAGAAAAACTGCTGAATAGTAATCTTAGCCCGCAGCCTGTAGTGTTTTTGACAGATGCAAGATCAGTGCTCCAAGCACTGGAATCCAGAAAATTACCACATCTGCAGACCTTATTGACTGAACTCTGCAAGCACTACAGAGTTGCCCTGCAGTGGATCCCATCTCACTGTGGAATACCAGGAAATGAGAAAGCAGATCAGGTGGCAAAGGAAGGTTCAACAGGCACACAACTAGATACACCAGTTACATACCATCATAAGAAACAGATAATCAAATCAATCAGAGGACCACAAGCCCCCAAATCAGAATGCCTATCATAATATGAATAGATATGAACAAGTTATCATTATACGTCTCAGAACAGGACACAATCGACTCCATAGTCACATGTATACACAATTCAAGATCGGCAACTCAACTACTTGTACATGTGGACAGGCGCCCCAGACTGCTGAACACATACTTCAAGATTGCACAGAATATAGTAGACAGGAAAATCCATTGGCCCATAGATACAACACTACAGACAAAACTATATGGGCCACTGCAAGAATTACAAAAGACAGTAAAATTTATACAGGAAACGACATTGCTGATATAGACATTACTTCAGGCGAACGAAAGATAGAGATAGATAGATAGATAGATAGATAGATAGATAGATAGATAGATAGATAGATAGATAGATAGATAGATAGATAGATAGATAGATAGATAGATAGATAGATAGATAGATAGATAGATAGATAGATAGATAGAGATAGATAGATAGATAGATAGATAGATAGATAGATAGATAGATAGATAGATAGATAGATAGATAGATAGATAGATAGATAGATAGATAGATAGATAGATAGATAGATAGATAGATAGATAGATAGATAGATAGATAGATAGATAGATAGATAGATAGATAGATAGATAGATAGATGCCCATTTTTCTTTTAACACAGTGATCAATAGGAAGTTTTGGGTTCCTTTCTTGAACACAGTTTTCTATATTTTAAGGAGTGTGGACTAACATGTTTTAAAGCTCATCTGTCACAAAAAAAGGTGTTTGACTGGAGAAATTGAAATAAACACTGACTTATCTTTCGTGGTTATGAATTATACAATCATTTAAGAGATAATAGCAATTCATCATAGATTTATGTGACTTAGAGATAATAATAAGTCATCATAGATTTATGTGACTTAGAGATAATAACATGTCATCATAGAGTTATGGGACTTAGAGATAATAACATGTCATCATAGAGTTATGGGACTTAGAGATAATAACATGTCATCATAGCGTTATGGGACTTAGAGATAATAACATGTCATCATAGCGTTATGGGACTTAGAGATAATAACATGTCATCATAGCGTTATGGGACTTAGAGATAATAACATGTCATCATAGATTTATGTGACTTATGCTGATAGTTACACTCATCACTGCCAGTCTAAAAGAATCTGTCTTTAGCCAGATCTCCCACTTCTTTTCTACATGTCATATACAAGACCATGTCTTAACCTTCTTCTTGGTCTACTTCTATCTCGTCGTCCTGGAACCAGGCCCTTCATTATTGTTCCTTCCAACCCACTGTGTCTATACACGTGATCTACAATTTTAATTTGCTTTGTAAGATGTTCATAAACAAGTAACGACAAGTAATCGCATCAACTTTGCTAAGAATAAAGAATTGTGTAGGAGCTAGTGGGAGATTGGCCGATATTCGCCAGTTAACAAATATGAATAAGAGGCTGTACCTCCATGTAGAACTTGTATCCTGTCGCTAATTCCTTGTAGGAATTCTGGAGAAGCAAAAGCAGAGAATAAAGCCCACAGCAGAATTCCGTGGTCTAAACTCTAATGTCAGTCATCCGTTGCAGATCATGCCCGGTGTCCTCCTACAGTCAGAAGGTTCGATATGTAGCACGACTGCGCTCATCTGCAATGTAGCACGACTGCGCTCATCTGCAATGTAGCACGACTGCGCTCATCTGCAATGTAGCACGACTGCGCTCATCTGCAATGTAGCAACGACTGCGCTCATCTGCAATGTAGCATCGAGACCGAAATTCAAGTATAGTGTCTCGGCAACACAATCTTCAAACACCTTATTCAGGCTTGTGTTATAGTGTCTCGGCAACACAATCTTCAAACACCTTATTCAGGCTTGTGTTATAGTGTCTCGGCAACACAATCTTCAAACACCTTATTCAGGCTTGTCTTATAATGTCTCGGCAACACAATCTTCAAACACCTTATTCAGGCTTGTCTTATAATGTCTCGGCAACACAATCTTCAAACACCTTATTCAGGCTTGTCTTATAGTGTCTCGGCAACACAATCTTCAAACACCTATTCAGGCTTGTCTTATAATGTCTCGGCAACACAATCTTCAAACACCTTATTCAGGCTTGTCTTATAATGTCTCGGCAACACAATCTTCAAACACCTTATTCAGGCTTGTCTTATAGTGTCTCGGCAACACAATCTTCAAACACCTTATTCAGGCTTGTCTTATAATGTCTCGGCAACACAATCTTCAAACACCTTATTCAGGCTTGTCTTATAGTGTCTCGGCAACACAATCTTCAAACACCTTATTCAGGCTTGTGTTATTGAAAGACTATCTCTTTTATGTTTTTGTTCTTGGGTGACCTGTTGTCAAACATGAATTGACCTCTCAGGGTACGAGATCCACCTGGTTGATTACAGGTTGCATGAAGCTCCAAACGTCCATTCTTTGTTCCCAGTAGATCACACTTGCAGTTGTTAGCCCGCACTGTTGCAGGATTCTAGAATTACTTTTTACTTGACTCTTGATCTTTGATTTCGAGCCATTAATCCAAATGATTGACGATGATGGCAAAAGCAGCAGGAATCGACTCCCTCAAAGAGATAGAATTGCTTGCACAGAACAGAGACAAATGATGAGATTTGATAAACAATCTTTACAAGGAATGACAATTGCTAGAAAAAAAAATAGATAAAGAAATAGTATATGGGTCAATGACCTATGGGCCGGCTACGGTTCGAAAGGTCAATAGATAGATCGATAGATAGATAGATAGATAGATAGATAGATAGATAGATAGATAGATAGATAGATAGATAGATAGATAGATAGATAGATAGATAGATAGATAGATAGATAGATAGATAGATAGATAGATAGATAGATAGATAGATAGATAGACAGATAGATTGACGATAATAGCTGCAGTTGGATATACTCCACTGTTCTGAAGTGACCGAATATCCTCATTATTCCACTCAATTGATGTAAAGAGGGGCTCTATTAATTATGCTGATCATATCTTTGTTTCTCCTTATGTTTTTTTCTAATAGTATCACAACTATATCTTAGCGTTTCATCATACATGACGTCATGCTTCTATCTTTAGAAAAGAGTCTGATATTTATAACGAATAACGTCAGGCATGTCAGTTGTTATGTTCTGGTTTTTTGAGTAATAGCAACAGTTGGCATGCTGTGATGTGATCTTCTGCTGTCTGGTTTTTATTATCCTTTCTGATTTACCCTTGCTCTGTAAACACATTTCCCAGATCCTTAAACTCTGACATTTGCTTGGTATTTTTGACTGGAGTATTAAATGGAGCAGTTGGGGCTACTTATTTAGACTGTCTCCTTCGGATGTGCTAATGCATGTAGTGTCTTTCACTAGCATATTGGTGTGTAGTTGTGTGATGCCGCAGTTTGTCTTTATATTGGTGTGTAGTTGTGTGATGCTACAGTTTATATTTATATTGGTGTGTAGTTGTGTGATACTGCAGTTTATCTTTATATTGGTGTGTAGTTGTGTGATACTGCAGTTTATCTTTATATTGGTGTTTAGTTGTGTGATGCCGCAGTTTGTCTTTATATTGGTGTGTAGTTGTGTGATGCCGCAGTTTGTCTTTATATTGGTGTGTAGTTGTGTGATGCTACAGTTTATATTTATATTGGTGTGTAGTTGTGTGATGCTACAGTTTATATTTATATTGGTGTGTAGTTGTGTGATGCTACAGTTATCCTTTTTTCCGCTGGTATCTGAGAACTAGACATCGAATCTCAAACCCAGAAGGGTTAGAAAAAAATGTGCTCTGAAAAATCGCTAGCCACATTCTGGCGTCTTCACCAGAGCTTGAATGCACAACATGACACAGAGGCATACCAGACTTCCAGAGCACAGGCCAGATATGACACAACTCTGATGAGAGCAAAGGAAAGGACCTGCTTACCCACAACATTGTAGTACCTTTCAAAAATGTGTGACGATGTAGGGCTGGGAGAAGATCTCACAATCACAAACGATATCATTCGCACACCACTTAAAAGGTTACACAACACTCCCCTGGTCCAGATGGTGTTCGGTTCGACGACATAAGCGATTTAGCTGACGACGACTTGCAAAAACTGGCCAATGAGTTTAATGCCAGCATTCAGAGTGGCCAGATTAAGGAGGAGTGGCTACGCAGCTACTTACTACCGCTACCGAAGCCAAACAAGGACTAGTCTCAGATCAGTGCCTACAGAATCATCACAATGCAGAACATTGCGGGCAAGCTACCGAAGCCAAACAAGGACCAGTCTCAGATCAGTGCCTACAGAATCATCACAATGCAGAACATTGCGGGCAAGCTACCGAAGTAAATAGTTGTCCGTGTCCTCACCTGTCACCTTGAACAGATACATGCATTCCCACCCACACTCGGAGGTTATAGATATAACAAAGAGACATGGCTCAATGCGGCAGCCTTCGCCTATGACGTCTTCGAAGGCTTCCACAGACGAGAGGAGACATGTGCTGCTGCTATAGATCTGGAGGATGCATACAACAGGGTACCATTTGAATACCTCACGCATATGCTCCTCAAACTGGTGGTGCCCCCTTCCTCATTAAATAGATCACTGCAGCACTGTTTCAGAGGAAGGCGATACTCAGAAATGGAAGCTGATCATCTGAACCAACATCTATTTTGTCCAGAGCTGCCACAAGGATGTGCGGTGTGAGTGCCTCACAATGCAAAACAAATTCGATCGCATCTCTTCCTGGTGTGAAGTATTAGGTGCCTTGTTTAATCCTAATAAAATATCAGTTGCATTGTTCTCCCTTAACAATCATATCGTTAACGCGGAAACGCCGGTGGAACGAATGGGAGCTGATGAGGTGACCAGGGACAGGCTGATGACGTACCTTGGAGTTACGTTTGGTCGCAGCCTGTGTATTAGGGACCACGTCGGCCATGTGATAACAAAATCCAGCATCGGATTAGCCTCCTTGAAGGTCATGGCAGCTGCCAACATCGAGCAGAGGCTACTTACCCTTCTGTTCCAGGGACTAGTCATCGCACCAATCAAACATACCCTAGTAATTAATTCTTTACAGTCAGTACAACGCAAATTGATATGCTGGAGAAAACCCAGAATGAAGCTATGCGCATTATATTAGGGTGTACGAGGGATACTATCTGTGTTGGGAGGAGGTATCTTCTTGACTTTCCAACCATTGATGACATGATCAAGATCTGGAGGACACGAGCATACCTGAAGGTAAGTGCAGATACAGAGCATCAAATGCACAACGAACTAAACACAAGGAAAGGTGTCAGGCTGAAAAGAGGTAAATCATAGGTGGGCCAAGCAGAAGATGTCATCAAACATGTCTGTGGACTTACCAATATTAACGGTGGTGAGGAGTGGATACCGGTGCCTACGTCATTCAGGGTAACATTCTCATGTATTATCACACTCGACAGGAAATGTCGAGAACAGAACTCAGTCGTGGTCAATGCGGAGGTTAACGGTCTCATCTGGGTTAGCACCGAAGAGAAAGATGCAGTCATCTATATAGACGGATCCGTATTAGGACACCAAAGGAGAACATGGGTATATACAACACGCTCGGCAGGCAGAATAGTCAAGGAAGACAGTGATGCATACGTTAAGACCACGAATAGCATGACATTGGAGGTGATGGCAGTGACCAATGTATTCATCTAGTTAGAGTCACAAGACTACACACACGCCTGTATACTAAGTGATTCGATGAGCGTGATAAAAAATAATGCAGTCCGGCTCTGTACGCATGCAATGGGTAGATTCATTGCAGAAGTCAAAAATAAGTAAGGTCACCTTTTGTCTACGTCCCTGGACATGCGGAAGTACGGGAAATGAAAGAGCGGACAGGTTGGCTAGCTGCGCTGTCGTTGAAGACGGTCAATTAATGGATCAGGTGGATATTAACAATGCCCTCCAAGATGTAGGAAGGGCACAGGACTTCGATAACCATGAGTCCACGTCATTCCTTCGGGTGAAAGAGATGGGAGTTAAGATGAGCACAGCCAGAAACGAGAAAATTAGTGGGTAAGAAGACTAATCAACCAACACAGAACTGGAGTCGTCAGTCGCTGGATACTTCGAGACTTGCTGAGGAAAGGATCTAAGCACATATGGACCTGTTCGGAGTGCAATGATGATGACCCGCTAATAATTCAATAACTCAGTTTGATGTTTTTTACTTCAAATAATTAATATAATCCGTCACTATTGCTACAACACGATTTTCCTGATATGCTCAAATCATTTTCAACACTTATTGGCCCAAACAGTTCCAAAGTTAACAGGACCTCCGTCAGACATCTTAACTCGAAGGTAAGTATTTAACTGGAGCCCTGTGATTGATCGCCCTTTCTGCCCTATCATTTGCATTCAAATCTATGTAGAATTACTTTGTTGTGATATTTCAAATGCTCATCATCATCATCATCATTGAGTGCCGTCTCCGCAACGAAGGTTCGCTACCATGGAGCGCCATTTTGCTCTATCTCTTGCTTTGATGGTGCAGGTTGTCATCGGTTGATTTGTCCATCTTTTGATGTTACTCGTCCATGTTAATCTTGGTCTGCCTCTGCCTCTTTTACCTTGTATTTTCCCCTCCAGGATCACTTTCAGTAGGCTGTTGTGTCTTTTAACATGGCCTAAGAATCGCATTTGTCTTGTTCTAATTGTGTTCAGAAGTTCTCTTTTTATTTTTAGTTGTTTTAAGACTTTGTCATTTGTTTTCTTTTCCTTCCATCCAATTCTACCTATTCTTCTATATATCCAAAATTTCAAATGCTCATCTTGCGTTTATTTCTCAAAAATGGTTCTATAATGACTTTTTACTGGCCTTCAGAGACTCTTATTTATGTCAGTAGTTCTTTAAATATTATAGGCATTCACTTAGTTCCTGCCTCTTCATTGAAGATTTGATAATTTTACTAGTCTTCTTTATATTTTACTTTCCTTCCTTATTTTCCTTTAGCGTCGAAGGAAGATATCATTCGCGGTGTTTCACTCCTCTCCTTGTTCACTGCTATTATGTTTTTCTTGGAGTTCTACTATTTCATCAATCCATCTTGTTCCTGGTCAGCCCCTGAGTCTGCTGTTCTTGTCACGTTTATTGAAGGCTCCTTGTTTTACATGCTTGGCGTTTCTATCTAGTCACGTAGACAAACCATTTTATCTGTTGTTTCTTTATGTATTCTGTGGCTGAATTAGTCCTTTCATTTTTCTCAGTTTTTCGGTTCTGATCTTATCTCTCCGCCTGTTTCTCCTGTCTAACATATTTCACCTCGGTTGGTAGTTATCTTTCCTATTTTATTTGAATCTAGAGTCTAGGTTTGGCACTGGTAGCACAACCTCATGAGGAAGTGCGAAACGTAGTCCTACTAGTCATAAAACCAATGAATGATTTCCTGTCTACGGTGACAGAACTAAAATTAAAATGTTACCGACACATTATAAGATCTTGCTACGGTCATTCCGCAGTGAACAGTAGCAGGCAAAAGAAGAAAAAGAAGTGGTAGAGGAGGGGAGGCAACATAAGAAAAAAGACCGTATTAACCTTCGTGACATCTCAGAAGGAATTTCAAAACAGGCTCTTACATGGGAAGCATGAGAGTACAGACAAAGATGAAGACCTAGAGACACACTTAGAAGAACACTTAGAAGAACACTTAGAAGAACACTTATAAGAGAAGCAAAGTTGGCAGTCACAAGAAGGTTTTCGTCATATATAGGTTCTTGTGATCGCTGGAAGGATATTTTGAAGACGACGTCCGAGTGTCCCGGACGCCAGTGTCACAGAACACATGATGATGTTTGAAGTTATATCGTCTTATATTTGTTTTCTTTCTGGCTCATAAAGTCATGGAAGTCTTTCAGCTGTGAGAGACAAAGGTTGCATTCCTATCATGAAGGCTACCCTATAGAGTCTGATAACTCCCAACATTATCATCTCTTGAGCGTGTCATGGAGGCTACCCTATAACTCCCAACATTATCATCTCTTGAGCGTGTCATGGAGGCTACCCTATAACTCCCAGCATTATCATCTTTTGAGCGTCATTTCGAAGAGTTTCATCAATTTCTTTTTTTTTTTAAATTATTTTTTTATATGACGGACACGGTTGTTTATTTCCATATAAAAATGACACTTTAGTTCCAATCTTGAACACTGTTTTTCGTTCATGATAAAATTGTTCGGACCCTAGTACGTTGCCCTCATTCTTAAAATGGATTGTTTATAGAAGTGGATTCAATGTGTGACACTACATACACAAATCGTTCAATAGTTTAGATAAAGTCAACATTTATGAATGATATTTTAGAAGAATAAAGCTTATAATTAAAAGATAGGCAAATTTGAGAGTTTCTGGTTTCACAATATCCAACCCCTAACAACAAAAGTTGATCAGTGTGAGGACACAGCTTCTTCTAATCACCTTCGACAAACCAGACTCCCAAGAGAATACCAGACCCAAGAGAATACCAGACCCAAGAGAATACCAGACCCAAGAGAATACCAGACCCAAGGAGAGGTGTGTGTGTGTATTTGATCGTTTTGGGAAGATACAAATGAGCAAGTCAACTAAAGTACCAATGACAAAAAGTCATTTCATTAACATTTTAGACACATTTTTTAAACTAAAAAAATAGAATCAAAATTATTATCAAGAAGTTTACAATCATTGTGGTAACAGCAAGTGAACTAAAAATGATAGAGACTAATGGCTGTAGATGAGCATAGTGAAAGATTAGAAAGAAAAAGCCTCCGGCAAGATATTAAACTTGTTAGACGGTGACTTGTGTTCCTTGGCGGACGTGCATTTGACCAGACTGACATTCGCCCTCAGGGAAGCAGGGCGCGCTGATAATTTCAGTCAATGATCAGGAATCTACAACCGTTTTGAGACTGCACGAACATCAAGTCAAAACTGGGGATGCCAGAAAAGCATGCTGTGCGAGGAAACATTGACGAATAACAAATCAACATAGTCTAAAAACAAATCAAAGCAGACAAAAAACAAATCAACGCAGAACTGGAGTCGTCAGTCTCCACACTGTGGGAAATACTGTGGATCTGGGCGCTTATGGACGTGTCCGATGTGCATTGAGGATAATCAATCGACTCAACTAAACTCTCATTTCAGATTTTCTTCTATTTGGTGGTCTAGGCTTGCTACTTAAGACCACATTAAGTGTCTCAGGCTGATGGTTAAGACCACATTAAGGGTCTCAGGCTGATGGTTAAGATCACATTAAGGGTCTCTGGCTGATGGTTAAGACCACATTAAGGGTCTCTGGCTGATGGTTAAGACCACATTAAGGGTCTCAGGCTGATTTTTAAGACCACATTAAGGGTCTCAGGCTGATGGTTAAGACCACATTAAGGGTCTCTGGCTGATGGTTAAGACCACATTAAGGGTCTCTGGCTGATGGTTAAGACCACATTAAGGGTCTCAGGCTGATGGTTAAGACCACATTAAGGGTCTCTGGCTGATGGTTAAGACCACATTAAGGGTCTCTGGCTGATGGTTAAGACCACATTAAGGGTCTCTGGCTGATGGTTAAGACCACATTAAGGGTCTCTGGCTGATGGTTAAGACCACATTAAGGATCTCTGGCTGATGGTTAAGACCACATTAAGGGTCTCTGGCTGATGAATGCGGTTCAGTCCTACAATGCATGCTAGGCAGTCACTTAGGTGACATGAAGTCGTCGGTGACAATCATCGAATTCGTTCTTTCCTCTTCTGACACTAAGGAGAGTTGATGCATCCTTGACAGACTTCTTCACTGATCTTTATCTTCAGTCATTCTTTGGGGCTCTGTGATGTCTAGAACAATCCATTCGTTTATACTACCATACCATACTGATCCGCAGAAGCGAATCATGGATAATAGACAAACAAATGAAAAGACAATAGAAGCTCCAGAGATTTGACTTCTCAAACAAATGTTGGATCTCTGGACAGCTTAAACAGACTAACGAGTAAATTCTCAAACAGACAAAGACAGAAAGAGAACGCATGAAAAAAAACATCAGAAGGAAATAATTGACATTTTTTGGGAACATCATGAGAAGAGGAAAGTTGGAATACTTAGTTACAATTGACAAAATAAAATAAATAAGAGATCCCAGACGACAAAGACAAAGTTATTTACAGGAAAACTTGGTGTCAAAGCACGTAAACATTCAACAACAAAATGTATGCGACAGACGGTGGACAGATAATTAGGTTAGACATGAAGCGCCAAGAGAAGACGATTTTGGCCATGCGATGAGAAGAGACAACACAAGAATCTCAGAGCAGGCCCTGCAATCGGCAAGTCTGATATAATAGCAAAGGTCGTCGTACATGTAAAGGCTAGAATTTCTTTCTATGTGCCATTCTCGGCTGAATAGAACAATAGGTAGACAGACAGATAGATAGATAGATAGATAGATAGATAGATAGATAGATAGATAGATAGATAGATAGATAGATAGATAGATAGATAGATAGATAGATAGATAGATAGATAGATAGATAGATAGATAGATAGATAGATAGATAGATAGATAGATAGATAGATAGATAGATAGATAGATAGATAGATAGATAGATAGATAGATAGATAGATAGATAGATAGATAGATAGATAGATAGATAGATAGATAGATAGATAGATAGATAGATAGATAGATAGATAGATAGATAGATAGATAGATAGATAGATAGATAGATAGATAGATAGATAGTGTGTTGCTCTTTTTGCGTTGTCGACTCCTTCTTTGTGTGTGTTTTCGTTATCTGTTGCCCTTTTACTCGTGTCCGCTAATCCTAGTTATTTAATTTTACTATTTTACATTTCTTCTATAAGTTCAACTTTTTTATTTGTTACTCCGCACATATTGATAGCTCCTATCTTATATCTGTGGTCTATCTGCAATTTTCTGTGATTTTTTTTAGCATAAAAATAATTATCCCTTACCGACCTGCTGTCGCAAGTTAAA
This sequence comes from Megaustenia siamemsis, assembly GCA_032433765.1. Classification (NCBI taxonomy): domain Eukaryota; kingdom Metazoa; phylum Mollusca; class Gastropoda; order Stylommatophora; family Ariophantidae; genus Megaustenia; species Megaustenia siamemsis. The sequence goes on along the minus strand of JAVIAB010000139.1, from coordinate 4,265,663 downwards.
GGCTTGATTTAAAAACACACTTTGATGGTAGCACGGAGATGTTTCCCCACTTGCTAGGTCCCTGGTTGTCACATGCAATCTTTTACGGTCTAACTGTAAATTTGTGAATGGTTACATTTGAAAGGTACTTTCACATCATTTCTCATCATTATCAAAACTCATCATCATCACGTTCATTCGTCAAAGCTAGCCTGTAAGAATCTCTGTCTCTAGCCAGATTTCCCACAGAAAGTTCCTAAAACCACAGGTGGTCTGTAAGAATCTCTGTCTCTAGCCAGATTTCCCATTGAACGTTGCGTTAACCACAGGTCGTCTGTAAGAATCTCTGTCTCTAGCCAGATTTCCCATTGAACGTTGCGTTAACCACAGGTCGTCTGTAAGAATCTCTGTCTCTAGCCAGATTTCCCATTGAACGTTGCGTTAACCACAGGTCGTCTGTAAGAATCTCTGTCTCTAGCCAGATCTCCTACTTCTGTTGTCATGGTCAATGTCTTGAAACCAACTTCTTAGTCTGCCAATGACGCGTCGCCCATGAACCATGCCTTCCATTATTTTTCTTTCCAGCCCGCTGTGTCTTTTGACATGATCAAAGTATTTTAACTTCGTTTGTAGAATGGTGTTTATAATCCAGTTATTTTTTATGTTTAAAATTTGTAGTACGTCTTCATTGCTTGATTGGATTTTTGTAACGATAATTCTAGAATATTTATAATTTTATCCAGGTGTAAGACAGGGGTGCGTACTATCCCCTCTACTGTTTATTATATACATGGACCATATATGCAAGCTAGCCAACCCATCAGAGACAGAGGAGATCAACGAGCATTTATTTGCAGACGACCAGACACTAGTACATGAAACAATAGAAGACCTACAAGAACACTTAAACAAACTCAACAGCTCAGGCACAAAATACAACATGAAAATCAACATCAACAAAACAGAATTCATGAATGTCGCCAAAAATAAACAGAACATCAACATAACTATAGAAAGCAGACAACTAAAACAAGTAGAGGAATTCAAATACCTAGGAAGTCTAATGATAAACGATAATTCTCAAACAGCAGAGATAGAATCAAGATGCAACAAAGCTTGTCTAATCATTGGACAGTTATCACCACTATTGTCTAACAAGGAAATAACTCTGGAGACAAAACGAACACTATATAATACAATCTTCATCCCGACGTTGTGCTACCAATGCCAGACCTGGACCCTAGATACAAGAACAATAAGAAAAAAATAACATCTACAGAGATGAAATGAGTTAGACGAATGACAGGAAACAGTCTGGAGAGAGGAAACAGTCTGAGAAAAAAGCTAGGAATAGCCCCCGCCATATAATATATAAGGAAACAACAGATAAAATAGTTTGGCCACGTGACAAGGCAGAAAGAACAAAACACAACACAACGAGCCTTCAACAAACGTTGTGAGAACACCAGACCCAAGGGTCGACCACGAAAAAGATGAGTCGATGGAATATTAGAAGCACTAGGAAACATAGCAGCAGCAGAGGCGAACAGAAGAGCAAAAGACAGCAAATTATATCTCCCATCGACGCTGAAAGGCAGATGAGGAAGGAAAGAAGAGGAAGAAGATTCAGTGTCACAAGTAGAAACCCCTCCAAAAAAAATCTCAATCTCAAGAATGAGTGGAATGTAGATACATGAGGTAACATTGATACGATTATAACTAAAATATCACTTCGATAACAACGTTAGCAGCATGGAGGAAGGACATAGAGAGATAGCAAGACAATGTTCCGACACCCCAAGAAGGTATACAGAGAGTGCGAAAAGTGGAGGATATGTTCATGAAAAAAATCAGAAATAAACCTCATACTTTTCCGATATAAAACCTTCGTGGTGTCGGATAAATGTTCATTGCATTCTGTCGCCTGTTCTGCTAGGGTGAAAGCTAGGTTTAAGGGTGAAAGTCCGTCAGTCCATCCTCTATTTTTTCCTGTTCTGCTAGCTGTTTTAGGGTGAAAGTGAGTCAGTCCATCCTCTATTTTTTCCTGTTCTGCTAGCTGTTTTAGGGTGAAAGTGAGTCAGTCCATCCTCTATTTTTTCCTGTTCTGCTAGTTGTTTTAGGGTGAAAGTGAGTCAGTCCATTCTCTATTTTTTTTCCTGTTCTGCTAGCTGTTTTAGGGTGAAAGTGAGTCAGTCCATTCTCTATTTTTTTTCCTGTTCTGCTAGCTGTTTTAGGGTGAAAGTGAGTCAGTCCATTCTCTATTTTTTCCTGTTCTGCTAGTTGTTTTAGGGTGAAAGTCCGTCAATCCATCCTCTATTTTTTTTCCTGTTCTGCTAGCTGTTTTAGAATGAAAGTCCGTCAGTCTATCCTCTATTTTTTTCCCTGTTCTGCTAGCTGTTTTAGAATGAAAGTCTGTCAGTCTATCCTCTAATTTTTTCCCTGTTCTGCTAGCTGTTTTAGGGTGAGAGCGCGTCAGTCCATCCTCTATTTTTTGTTCAGAACCCTGTTTGAAAATCGTTAATCATTAGTTCTATAACTGGCCTGAGCCATTTTTCTATAATTTTGGATTCACTATTTAATCTACGACTACACATGTCTACAGATTTGTGTTTAGGGCCGCTCATTAAATCTTTCTCGGCCACTTGAATTAATATTCCTGATTTCTTCAGATCTGTATATATATATATATCTATATCTATATGAGTGCATGTTCATTGCTCTCCTGCTGGGTTGAGAAATTCTTTGAAGTTCTAATTCCATCAGTCTTATATTTCGTGTGCATTGAACATTGGTGTTCTGTTTCTGTTGTTAATAAATGTGGTAAGTTGACGGTTTCACCTCTCACTTGTACACATAATTGGCACTAGAAGAATAACCGTCTCTCGAATGTTCTTTTGCAAAGGTTTTGTTAGTTCTCAATGTTTTCACCAACAGTCTCCTTTCGCTTTCTTAATTGTTTTCTTTTAATGCCTTCTTTCAATTCGACCTCATATGTCATCAAGGCTTGCTGGTAACTTCATTCAGCCCTTGTGAAGTTCACTCACTGCTGTTATTGCTTTACTTCTCTCGTGTAGCGTTTCCTTATTTTGCTTCGCCCACATTTTGTATTCTTGCCAGTCAATATTTGCTGCCTTCAAAATATCAATTTTTTCTATCGATTTTGCTTATTATTATCGACATTGCTAGAAAAATATTTGTCTTTTCGTGATATTCTCTTTATTATTCTTTCTTTTTCATTTCCTTTCAGGGTCACGGGTAGATATAGTCTTCAATCGTTTACTCATCTGTTTGCACCTTCTGACTCTCTTTTGGCTTCTCCTGCTGTTGTTTCCAAGTGTTTCCAATAATCCATCGATTCCATGTTTTTTTCTAGTTGGCCCTTGAGTCTGATGTTCTCGCAAAGTTCGTTGTCATCTTTCTATCTTATCACGTGGGCAAACCATTTTGTCTGATGTTTCTTTATGTATTCTATTTCGTAAAAAAAAAAAAAAAGGAAAGTACCCCCGTCACGCCAAGTTGCGTATAGGGAATATGGTGTTAGTGACCATAAATTTTACAGACCTTTGGCACATGAATTTCGGGGTAATGTGGTCGATATTACGCCCGCGCCGCTATACTTTCCCAGAAAAATCCGGTACCCATTTAAGGCTGGGTGAACCCGGAAGCCGTCGGTTGGGATCGAACCCTACCCTTTGTAGTCCAGTTCACTAACCACTGAGCTATCGCGGCTCCATATGTCGTAAATTACTCCTAATTATTTGTCTCAGTTCTTTTTTTGTGACCTAATATTTCAGGCTGTTTACTGTCACTCGTCTAACACATTTCATCTTGGTAGTCGTTATTTTTTCTTATTGTTCTTGAATTTATAGTCCATTGGTAGCACAACGTTGGAATGAAGATTGTATTGTAGAATGCCGGTTATGCCTCTAGAGTTATTCCCTTGTTGAACAATAGTGGTGATAGCTGTCTGATGATTTGATAAGCTTATTGCATTTTGAGTGTATTTATTCTTCTAGTGAATTGTTGTTTGTCACAAGACTTCCTAGGTATTACAATTCCTGCGCTTGTTTTACTTGTTTGCCGTCTATTGGTATGCTGATGTTCTGTTTGTCTTTTGGGATATTCGTGACTTCTGTTTTGATGAAATTAATTTACATGTTGATCTTATACTTGTCTCCCTTTACCCGCTTATACATTTCATTATCACTAAATTAACACAAAGATCAATTTTGCTTTTTCAAAATTTCAGTTACAAAAAAAACGTTCCCAAAAATACATAAATAGCATTAATTATTATTTGGTCAAACTGACAACTGCATCATCAGTATTCTTTTACGAGAAGCGAATGAGTAACTTATGTAAAGCAAGAGAGACAGCTAATGCATTATGTATGTGATGCCAGCGCCGTATTCTTGGTGTCAGCTGGGAGAACAAAGTGACAAACATGGAGGTCTTCACTCGCACAGGTCTACACGCATCTACATCTACACGCTGCTCAAACAACGTATGTTACTCAGACTTGACCACGTACACCATATGGAAGATGGTCACATAGCAAAAGATACACTCTATGATCAACTAACAGATGGTAAAGAGATAGGGGACGCCCAAAACATCGATTTATAGACGTGCGTAAACGTGACATCAAGACTCTGAACATAAACCCTGCAGCCTGGGAAGAAATAGCTGCAGACCACAATCTTTGGAAACAAACTCTAAGACTCCAACTCAAGCAAGAAGCTGACAGATTCATAGACAAAGAGAATACACGGCGAAATAAAAGGCCCGCTGCAAAATTCATAGTTAACTATGACTGACGGAGGCTACTATTATTAACATGTCTGAGCTACATCATTAATTATTATTATATCTGAGCTACATCATTAATTATTAATATATCTGAGCTATATCATTAATTATTATTATATCTGAGCTATAGCATTAATTATTATAATTATATTTGAGCTACATCATTATTTATTATTATATCTGAGCTTTAGCATTAATTACTATTATATCTGTGCTACAGCATTAATATTATATCTGTGCTGTAACAATAATTATTATTATATCTGTGCTGTAACATTAATTATTATTAAATCTGTGTTATAGCAATAATTAATATTATATTATTGTGTTACAGCATTAATTATAATTATTATATTCGTGCTCTAACAGTAATTATTATTAGTATATTTGTGTTACAGCATTAAATACATATCTATGCTATGACATTAATTATTACTATATCCGTGCTATATCATTTACTAAGTAGTTATATTGCCAAGTGTTATATAAATTATACTTTTATCTTCTAAGATTGTTTGTGTGTGCAGTGTAAAGGAGTATACAATTATGATTTCACTTCTCGTCTAAAAGATCTTGTTTTTCTTCCTTCTTATCTTTTTCCTACGTGCTTACAAACACTGTAATAAGTGTGTCCATTCTTTAAGAGCGCCTGGATCGTTCAAGCGGGATCCCTTTAATTTATTTTTCTGAACAAAAGGAATGCATAAATAAAGACATTGAGAGAAATAGGAGCAATATTTCCTATACAACAGTAGTGATGTGAAACATTTTATCAGAAAGATCGACTTAATCACGAGAATAAATATTGTAAAAGAGAAATACCAAGAGAGCAATGGCAAATCAAAATAAAGGAAGTAATCTGATTGGACACTTTCTCTAAACATATACGCGCGCACATACACAGGGCAGGAGAAATCCTATGAGAATATGAAAGATTATGTTCAACAGAAAATGAGGAAGGCATAAAGTAGAAGTCTGAGAAGTACAATTGAAACTAGATTTCTTTTTTCAAATCATGAACATTGTCAAATGTCCTTTATTTTATTCCTTCTCTTCTGGTGTCGAGGAAGATTCATATTTCTTGTCTCGTTCTTTTAGTAACCTCAGCTATTTTCATTTCTTTCTGTTATTTTGGTGTCCATGCCACGACTACTAAAGGAATGCATATTTCTCATCGCCACCCGCCATCAAAAAGTCGTTATATGGGTGGAGATGCGTCGTGTTGTAGTTTGCAGCTAGACTATGATATTTGCGACTTCCGGCCCAACCATCCGCTTTCATCAAGGTTTTCTTGAGTACCGGGTTTCCTTCCCTCTTTGATTCCTACTCGCCTGGACAGACTGGATGGTCTGTTTTTAGGAGCCCCCTTGGTGGGTGGAGTAGGCTCTTTGCTTGCAGATCCTGACGCATACAGTCTACTGTGGGTTGTTGACCCCTGTCAGCTCAATGGCTGGAATGGCGTCTTGGCTCCCAGTATCATTCGATTGAGTCACCGTGCCCTTGATGTTATCACTCCATTTTGCTCTGGGTCTGCCTCGACTTCTTGTCTGAGTCGTATGTCCTGTGTGCATGAATTAACGAGGTGTGTCTTTATTTCATGCATTCACTCAAGAACATAATTTATGAAGAAAATTTATCATAAATGGAACATGATGCTGATAAAATATTGCCTTTAAAGACCATGTTAATCTTTAGGTCTGTGGCAAGTCGCCCAATTGCCTGACCTATCCTATGGTGGGCCCATAAACCGGTCAGTGAAGAGGCTGTGATTCAGGCCAGGCTCGGTGAGAATCCACGAGATAAATTAAACAACAGATTACGAAGACCACCAAGGTAGGTAAGTGAAGGGGACGAAATTGTGAAACGTCACAGATGAGAGCTTGAGGTGGTTACCTACTCTTGACTTGAGTGTTTATTTCAAACAGGTATGATCTCGACTTAGAAACAAGACTGTTTAGTATCATCGAAGCAACACGCAATTATCTTTACAGGAAATAAGAAGGTTTCCTCGAGATTCGTCATTCACTCATTATATCGGCCAATGCATAAACAGAGCAGCCATAGTGCATTATGTCTTATAATATTTTAGTCAAACATATTCAGCAGTCAATAACGAAATTGAGAGCGGCTGACTAAATTGATAATGTGTCGGGTTCCAAACTAGGAGAACGCTGGTTTGAATCTCGGTATAATCAAACGTTTCTTTATATCTGGACTGACATACAGACCCGAACACTCGGTGACTGCTCTGGATAAGCGGCCCTTCTGTCCTACAATGCCCCCCCCCACCCTTCCCTCCAACCCCCAGTAGACTCCAGAAATGGGATAAAGATATCTTTTACTTAACAAGTTATCAAGTGTAGGATTATGTGATGCGTTTGTACAAAATGAGAACGAAAGAAGATGATAATTTAGAGATGGATTGATATGGCATTGATACCAGGAGAATGAAAAAAAGAAGATAATTTAGAGATGTATTCATGTGATATTGATATCAGGAGTATGAAATAAGAAGATAATTAGTTTAGAGATGTATTCATGTGATATTGATACCAGGACTATGAAATAAGAAGATAATTAGTTTAGAGATGTATTCATGTGATAATGATATCAGGAGTATGAAATAAGAAGATAATTAGTTTAGAGATGTATTCATGTGATATTGATACCAGGAGAATGAAAAAAGAAGATAATTTAGAGATGTATTCATGTGATATTGATACCAGGAGAATGAAAAAAGAAGATAATTTAGAGATATATTGATGTGATATTGATGTCAGGAGTATTAAATAAGAAGATAATTTAGAGATGTATTCACGTGATATGATATCAGGAGTATGAAATAAGAAGATAATTAGTTTAGAGATGTATTCATGTGATATTGATACCAGTGCATGATAATGAGTAGCATGACAATGGAGGTGATGGCAGTATTCAGAGTCACAAGATACATTGTATACTGAGTGATTCGATGAGCATGATAAAAAAAGTCTTTGTACGCATGAGTAGATTCCAAAATACGTTCAGTCGATGTTGAGAGAGACATATCGATGACATCATTGCACTATGAGTGGAGTCGTCAGTCCACATTGCTGATACCTATATTGATGATGGAACTGATACCAGGACTATGAAATAAGAAGATAATTAGTTTAGAGATGTATTTATGTGATATTGATATCAGGCGTATGAAATAAGAAGATACTTTAGAGATATATTCATGTGACATTGATACCAGTAGAATGAATGACGAGTTGGACGAGACACTTTCCCACAGGAGCCATCAGGAAAATCACAAGACAGGCAGAGCGACATAGCGAGGTCTACCTGCCGAGGGCTTTAGAGGCTGGGTTGAAAGAGTTATTGAGTTATTTGCGGGCCATCATCATTGCACTCCGAACATGTCCATAGGTGCTCAGATCCCTTCCTCGGCAATTCTCGCAGTGTCCAGCGACTGACGACTCCAGTTCTATGTTGGTTGATTAGTCTTCTTACACATCCACTACGTTTCTCGTTTCTGGTTGTGCCCATCTTAACTCCCATCTCTACCATCCGAAGGAGTGACGTGCACTCATGGTAGTTCAAGTCCTGTGTCCTTTCTACTTCCCGGAGGGCATTGATGATGTCCGCCCGATCCATTGGTTGACCGTCTTCAAAGACAGCGCAGCTAGCCAACCTGTCCGCTCTTTCATTTCCCCGTACTCTCGCATATCCTTGGGATGTAGACAAAGGTGACCTTACGTATTTTTTTATTTTTGCAACGACTCTACCCATTGCATGCGTACAGAGCCCGCCTCCACATTTGTTATCATGCTCATCGAATCACTCAGTATACATACGTGGGTGTAGCCTTGTGACTCTAACCATTTCAATGCCTAGGTCACTGCCATCACCTCCATTGTCATGCTACTCGTAGTCATAACGTATGCTCCACTGTCTTCCTGGACTATTCTGCCTGCCGAACGTGCTGTAAATGCCCATGCACTCCTTTGGTGTCTCTTTACAGATCCGTCTGTATAGATGACTGCATCTTTCTCATCGGTGTTATCCCTGATGAGACCGTTGACCTCCGCATTGACCACGACTGAGTTCTGTTCTCTACATTTCCTGTCAAATGTGACAATACACAAGAATGCCCCCCCCCCTCTTGATTGACGTAGACACCGGTATCCACTCGTTGCCAGCGTTGATATTGGTAAGCCCACAGACCTGTTTGATGACATCTTCTGCTCGTCCCACCCATGATTTGCCTCTTTTTTGCCATCGGGCATTATGCGCACGATGACCATGCATACAGAGAATAAAGAAATGTTAATGGATGCTTCACAAATTGAAAGTGGCTCACTTGTCGGCTTGTGTGTGTGTGTGTGTATGTTTTGTCATAGACATTAAAATCAAAAGATGGTGGCTACAAGTTCATACTAATAGACTGGAGTTGTAGCGTGAGCTGAAATTGGATATGAGTGAAGAAGAGTTGATTTTTAGCGTGAGCTGAACTTTAATTTTTTAAGTTAGGAAGAGTTGCGCTTTAGTGTGTGCTGAATTTGTATTTGAGTGAGAAAGAATTGCTTCTTAGTATGTTATTAACTTGGATTTGAGTGAGAAAGAGTTGCTTCTTAGTGTGTATTTAACTTGTATTTGAGTGAGAAAGAGTTGCTTCTTAGTGTGTATTTAACTTGTATTTGAGTGAGAAAGAGTTGCTTCTTAGTGTGTATTTAACTTGTATTTGAGTGAGAAAGAGTTGCTTCTTAGTGTGTATTTAACTTGTATTTGAGTGAGAAAGAGTTGCTTCTTAGTGTGTATTTAACTTGTATTTGAGTGAGAAAGAGTTGCTTCTTAGTGTGTATTTAACGTGTATTTGAGTGAGAAAGAATTTGCTTCTTAGTGTGTATTTAACTTGTATTTGAGTGAGACAGAATTTCTTCTTAGTGTGTATTTAACGTGTATTTGAGTGAGAAAGAATTGCTTCTTAGTGTGTATTTAACTTGGATTTGAGTGATAAAGAATTTGCTTCTTAGTGTGTATTTAACTTGTATTTGAGTGAGAAATAATTGCTTCTTAGTGTGTATTTAACTTGTATTTTTCGTGAGAAAGAATTTCTTCTTAGTGTGTATTTAACTTGTATTTTTCGTGAGAAAGAATTTGCTTCTTAGTGTGTATTTAACTTGTATTTTTCGTGAGAAAGAATTTCTTCTTAGTGTGTATTTAACTTGTATTTTAGTGAGAAAGAATTTCTTCTTAGTGTGTATTTAACTTGTATTTTAGTGATAAAGAATTGCTTCTTAGTGTGTATTTAACTTGTATTTGAGTGAGCAAGAATTGCTTCTTAGTGTGTATTTAACTTGTATTTGAGTGAGCAAGAATTTCTTCTTAGTGTGTATTTAACTTGTATTTGAGTGATAAAGATTTGCGTTGTTCCTCGTCCTCGCTGTCACTTTATGATCTTTTCAAACCCTGTATAAATCAAATGTAAAACGACTGGAGATGGAAACAGGTAATAGTTCCAGGAACTAGTTCTCTACACCTCGTTGTTGGAGTTGATCGCTGATTCACATAGTCACTTAGTCACTTAGTCACTTAGTCAACAATGTCTTCACTCTCTGCTTTCTGTACATGTCTGGGTAGACAGGCCCGATCTCACACTCGCATACTTCCTGCGGATACCCTCACACACAAACACACAATACACATTCCCGTGTGGGTGATACAAAATGTGAAACGCTTGCAACATAAACGAATTGTCTCCGCCTCACCGCTTGAAATAATTTTAAGGCAGTAACCGTCTTACATTTTGACATTAAAATAAAAGTGACGCAAGTCGTATGGAAATATTATGACCTGATAATTATGTTGTAACGTAAACTGTTAGCTGAGCTGGCAGTGTTACCTAGCGTTTGGCTTTCTTTTCGTGGCAAGGCGCAGTGCCATGGAGTACGGGTTCGATCCTGCTTACGACCATATATTGTTCTTTGTTTTTTTTCTGTTGTTGATTAATTTGTCATTTTTTCCGAGAGCTGTAAACATACCTCCTCCTCCTAATTGTGTTGTAACCAGCGAGCAGCTGGGACAGTCGAGATATTTTGATAAACTTAAGAACATCTATTGAAATTGGATGGTAAATAGCGTTATAACTAATAAATGTTGCAGCGATGGCTTGGCGATTAAGTGAATGATCGTTCTAACGCAGCTTGGCGCTGTCCAGCAGACCCGGCTGATAGAAGTGAAGAGAAGAGTAACTGGTGGCGCATTCTGTTGGCCGAAAGTAATAACAGCGAGGAAAAGCGATGCTCCCCCCTATCGTCTTTTCTTTCTTTCTTCCCTTTCTTTTGTCACCTCTCCGTGGTGCCCCCAGTAACAGACTAACCTGTCTAGTCTGGCCAAGCGTGCAGGGATCGAAGAGGGAAGACAACCCGGTACTCAAAAATGTCGTGCTGAAGTCGGATGTGTTGGGCCGAAAGGCGCAAATATAACAGTTATACTGCAAACCACAACACATCGCAGACACGTCCACTTAACGTCCTTTTAAGGGCGGATCACGAAGAGGAATTCTACAGTCTAAGAATACTCTAGAATACTTGAGTCATGGGGCGAACGCAAGCAAGTTCCCGTTTAGTCCATCATGAAACAGGACAAAGATCCACATTTGACGATCACAAGACCGCAACGGCGACGAAGAAGCGTGTCGATCGAGATAACAAACTTCTGGTTCTAGCCATTTTGGTGTCTGCATTAATTGTCAGTCGATGCTGTCTTTGATGTTGTCTGTCCATCTTACTCTGGGTCTGCCGCCGGCTCTTCAGCCTTCTCCTCTGTTAATATCTGCCTTTTTGTATTGTAAGGAATCGCATTGCATTATTTCTCCATGGGCAAATCAGCTATTTGTAGTTTCCTATTATGATAAAATATTATACTTCACTCCAGTAGGACATGCTATTTAGACACGACATTACTCACATTGAAATGAGCTGAACGTGTCAAGTGCCATTTTAAAAAAGCTGATCAAGCTGCTAAACAAATGACATCACTTCCGTACACTTGTAAATACACATCGAAATTGTTATCCTTTTCAAATGAAGAAAATCTGTTTAGAAAAGCTAAATACATAAAGAAATGAGAAAGAGAAAGCTTTGTACAGATATAAATGAAAAGGAGAAAGCTTAGTGCAGACATAAATGAGAAAAAGAAAGCTAAGTACGGACAAACATGAGAAAGAGAGATATTAATGAAGACAGAAAAGAGAAAGAGAAAGCTAAGTGCAGACAGAAATGAGAAATAGAAAGTTAACTACAGATAATGAAACAAAAGGAAGCAAAGAGCGGAACTAGAAATCGATTGAACTCTTCAATTCTGGAATTAATTTCAAACTTGTAAACATATTTGTTCCTAATTACGAGCAGGCTTAAACAAAGTGCCATTGACACTGGCGCTAGTAATAAATATCACGTTAACGGGACAGCTATTATCTGAGCAAACAATTTCAAATCGTCAAAAGCGTTGATCCGAAGTAGCCAAGTAATGTTCCGTGACCTATGTTGTACAGAATAGATGATGTGAGACTGTTTCAATAAAGCCGGCAGCAGGTGGGAATCTGATCATCAGAAAGTGGCCCCCTGTGGAGTATGTGTTTCGATCCATTAGCTTCTTGATACTCTAAGGTGGGGGGGGGGGGTGTTCTCACCTGGATCATGACCGCTGATGTTGACCCGAATAGTCTTCAGGGCCTAAAGGCTTGTGAACGTCCTGCTGCATGCTCGGGTAGATTCAACTAATAATGTATTTGTCACATTGGAAGATACTGTGCAATCTATTTTTGACAATAGAAAGTAGACACAAGAAAAATAGTTCTTAAATGTTATGTAGAGCCAGTCTTAACATATGGATGCGAATCAAGGACAATAAGACAACAGATAAGAAAATCACTGGAGTCTGTATAAATGTGGTTTTACAGAAGAATGTTGAGAATACCATGGACAGCTAAGAAGAGTAATGAAAACGTTCTGAAAGAGGCCAAAGCAAAAAGAGAGCTAATTTCCAATATTAGGAAGAAACAATCATCATTTTTGATTCGCTGACCTCACGTGGCATGAATGTATCTCACTCGTATATATAGTTTCCCTTTTATTTCTCCTTCCCTATTGCTAGACTTCCTTGCTGCCCATGTTTGGGTACTTTGGTCTATCCACTATGCCATGCTATTCATAGCTCTCCTCCACTAGACCCCACTGCGATACTTTGTTGGTCTCCTATACCTCTTTTGTCTATGCTACTTATGTTTCAGATGTTTCTTATTGTACCCCACCCTCAGACATATGATTCTTTTCGCCTTACGAGTACCCCTGTTATTCTTCTGTTCTATTCTTTCTCCTTTGTGTATGCACACCAACCTCAGTGTGTATTCTTCTGGTTATGGGGGCGCTATGCGCACATTTCTGCATATATATATGATTGTCCCTGTATGGATTTGTATAAAAAGTAATGCACACCAATTTTTTTCTCGGCTAATAATAAAGATAGGAATATGAAATTTTGCACACTTGGAATATGACATGTTCCAATTATGTGCACCAAATTGCACAGCATTCTGATAAATATTACGCAATCTATGAACCGTTAAAATGGAGCTTGTCAACAATGTCCGTTACAAACAGCGAATTGTCATAGAATTTCTGGTTGCGGAAAAAGAAACTGTGGCAAACATTCATAAACGACTGTATGCAGTGTACAAATGTTCTGCAGTCGATAGGAGCACAGTTAGTCGCTGGGTTCAGAGAATTAAAGCTGCAGAAAGTGTACGAGTGGAGCTGCATGATTTACCGCGTTCTGGACGTGTTGCCTCGGCTACCAGCACAGACATGTTAAACCGGGCTGATGCCATTATTCGTAAGGATAGGCATATCACTAGTCAGCAATTGGCATTGCAGCTTACAGTCAGCAAGGGAAGTGCAATCGCAATTTTTAAAACTCTCGGATATTCAAAGATTTGCGCTCGATGGGTTCCTCGGTGCCTAACAAATGATCACAGAGTTCAAAGGAAAACATTATGTTCTGAATTGTTGGAGCGTTTCGGTGTTGAAGGAGAAATGTTTTTGTCAAAAATTGTTACCGGTGACGAAACGTGGGCACATTATTATGAGCCTGAAACAAAAATGCAGTCAATGGAATGGCATCATCCGCAGTCACCAAAAAGAAAAAAATTCAAAACATCTCCATCAGCCGGAAAGGTGATGATCACTGTCTTCTGGGACATTGATGGTGTGATTCTTGTTGATGTAATGACAAGAGGTGAGACAATCAACTCGACAGCTTACATCAATACACTGACAAAACTCAAAAATCGGTTCCACAGAGTTCGGCCTAATAAGCCATCTGCAGATTTGTTGCTTCCACATGACAATGCACGCCCTCACACAAGTCTGGTAACACGGGAAGCAATCAACAAATTTGGTTGGACTGTACTGCCCCATCCTCCTTACAGCCCTGATCTGGCTCCCTCAGATTTCCATCTGTTTGGACCACTTAAAAAATTCCTGCGTGGGACACACTTTGACAATGATGAGGATGTGATCCGTGCAGTTAAAAAATGGCTACGCGAGCAGGACAAAACTTGGTACAAACGAGGCATTCATGACCTAGTTTCGCGTTGGCATAAGGCAATACGCTTGGACGGAGATTATGTTGAAAAATAGGTAGTGTAAAGGGGATGTTCAGCTACAATCTGTGAAAATTTCACACATTTTGCCCGAATAGTTTCCGAGAAAAAAATTGGTGTGCATTACTTTTTGACCTCCCTTCAGTATATGCATGCATATGCTCATATGTATGGGTACGGGTATGCTTGTGTGCGCATATATATATATATATATATATATATATATATATATATATATATATATATGTATAAATATATATATTTATATACATATATAAATATATATATATATATATATATATATATATATTTATATATATATGTATGTGCAATTATGTTTGTAGATGTATATATGCGCTCTTTTGTGTGAGTGTATACAGGTATGTGTGGTCTCTTAGATACTGATATGACATTGTCAGTGTCTTTGTAGTCTGGTAACCTAGACAGTGATCCCCCCACTAACATATTTTTAGAACCCTCACACTGTTTGACACTTTGACCATCAGGGTTATTACAGCGTACAACCGCACGGATTCTGGCTTTCTTGTTCCTGCCACGGTCCACGACACCGGGAAGATATTTCTTTTCTTAAACCAGTTTCGAAATTATTTTGTTTTCGTTGTTTAATTACTAGTTAGCTATGTAGGATTAGTTTTATTTACTTGCATATCAGTGTGTTTGTGTGTTATTTGTTTGTTTCCGCTGAAGGCCTATTGAGCCGAGACGTCGTTCAAATTTGTGTCGTCTATTAATCACGTAAAGCTTTTACCATACCATTTTTTCTATATTTTTTTTTCAATCCTCCCCCATCATTTTTTGACTATTGTATGAGAAGAGAATAGCTGGAATATATTGTGAAAACTGGGAAAATTGAGGGACGAAGAGATAAAGGGAAGCAAAGAGAAAAGATACCAGGCAGCTTAAGATAATGGCATGGCAGAAGGTCAACAATAGAAATGATAAATAACTGTCCAGATTGAAAGCTGTAGAAAGACATGATCACCTACGCCAGCAGGCACGGTACTTGATGATAATGTTGATGATAATGTTGATGATAATGTTGATGATGAAGTATTGGTTAAATCTTTCTTGATCTTTCCCGCGTGACGTCACACAGAGCGTGTAGTACTTGCCATCCATCTCTATTCCGGGCGAGATATTCGATCTTATCTGAGTCTATGCCTGCCTACTTTGTTTCTCTTATAAGTGTTCTTTTCAGTGTCTCTCTAAGTCTTCCTCTTTTTTGTATCCTGATGTGTTTACCATAGAATAGCCTGTTTTCGAAATCTCTTGTCTCTTCTCATCACATGTCCAACATATGTCCATGTTCCTAATTGTAGCTGATACCGTTGATTCATGACCATTTCTCTTATCTCTATATTAGTCTTGAATTCATTCCATTGTAGCTGATACCGTTGATTCATGACCATTTCTCTTATCTCTATATTAGTCTTGAATTCATTCCATTGTACACAGAGTATTCTTCTTAGGCATTGTTCTTCACAAACGTTTACTTTTCTCTCAATCTCCTTTGTTTGTTTGTTTGTTTTTGTTTTTTTTTTGTTTGTTCAACTTTCACATGCATAGGTAAGTTTTGATAATACGTTTCAGTTGAATACTCTAAATTTGAGCACCAACTTTAGGATCCACACAACAATGGCTCAGTCTACTATAGCTCGTTTCAAAACATATGCCCAACTTCAAAACACTATTACTCTCTAACCGTTTGTTAAATACTTTTGAAATTTTCCAAATGTTATTAGAATGCAAAAGACCCTTTAAATGTATATTTAACAAATATCTTGCAGCTGCAGTTTTCTTAAAGCGGCGATATTTCTTTGATGTTTGTCAAAATTGTAAATTGTGAAGCCCTAAAGAATAGAAATTACCGTAGTTGCTGGTCTACGATTAATTTTCACTAGGTAAAGGCGTGGCCGTAATGGGGAAATAACTGGATAAAACAAAACACCAGGATAATTATTGTCTGCTCAGTTCGAGGACGGACGATAATATCAAGCTGTATGTCCAATTTTCATAGTTGTGTGGTCCTGAAAAGGACCGTTTGTTGAAATAATTTAAGGTAATATAGGGGCCAACATTGTGGGGGCTATATACTTTCATTCTGAATCAGACGAGTCTAAAAGATTAATAACTGTTTGCGGTTGAACATTCCACAAACCATCATTTTTCCAATATTCCTCTTCCTGTTTTAAGACGTGGTCTTCACATTTAGCCCAATAATCTTTGTCTATATTTAATAAAGCGAGATTAGCAAGAGTCTTTACATCGCATATTTTGAATGCTGTATTTTCATCTGCCACTTGTCCTTTTAATTTTGCCTAGATTAGTTCTATTGGATTTAAATGAGCATGGTAAGGTGGCAGCCTCAAACTTATATGACCGTGCTCTTGGATAATCTTATCTATTTGAAAAATCTTTGTCCTCTGTTTTTGCTTTACTAGAGATAGTAATTCAGGTTTTAAGTACGTGTTATTAAATTGTATGTGCTCCTTTGTGAGCCATATCTTAATAGCATCTTTTGTACTGGATGACGTCGGGACTTTATCTTCAAGTGCAACAATGTTGTGGTACGCTGCATTGTCCATTATTAGGCAAGATGGTCGATCTAGTGATGGGAGAACAGAATTTTCAATCCAATGTCTAAATATGTGACCATTCATCTCAGAGTGATAATCCCGATTGTCTATGGATTTTGAAAGAAAAATTAGCTCTGCATTCTGTATTAGTCCATGTTGTCGACTACCTGCATGAGCAATTATCAAGCGCTGTCCTTTGCTGCTAGGTATTAATCTCTTAATCTTTCCATCTGATGACTGCTATTCCCTTTGGTTAGTGTGGTGAGCATTGATCCATGTTTCATCCAAGTACACAATATCATAACCTTGCTTGCGCACCTCTTTTACTTCACGTAAGTACTTGCTTCTCATGACTACTATATGTGGCTTCTCACAGATGATGTTTCGTCCATTGGAATACTTTCTGAATGTAAAGCCTGCAGCTCTCACATTCCTCTATAATGTAGACTTTGATATTTCAATACTGTTGTTCTTTTTCAGCGATACTTTTAATTTTCTTATTGTAACAGTTTCATTCATACCCAACATTTTGCGAATTTCACTTCTAATAAGTTCACTGTCGAAATTATCCAACATTTTTGCTCTTCCTTGTGATTTTGTATATTTTGAACATTGACGGTCACGTGCTTGAATCCAGCGATTAAATGACCGTTTAGATAAATCCAAAATGTGTCTTGTCCTATTCTCAGGGTTTTCTAAAGAATGAAATAATCTTCCTCGTTTAGCCTCTTTGCAAAAATAGTCATACATTTTTATTGCGATGTTTTGTAACCTGCAGAATTTCATGTTAAGACTCATGATAAATGTTAGCGTTCCACGTCTACACCTATGGATGAACGGAAATGGAACACACAATGCCTCGTGTTTTCTAATAGTGTCTAATTGTGTCAGACAGCCCACGTTTAAAGCGTGCAAAATCGTAAATTTGACCGTATATAGATTTGTAATCGCTATTTTTAACTTAAATACTGTAAACACTTTTGACTACATCAATGGGTCGTTATAAATTTATATAAATCAAATAAGCAATAATAATAATAACCAAATGTTTGTTTTTAATGAAATTAATTCCCTGTTGGGTTCTAATCATTATAACTTTACATGCAAATTTTGAAAAAATTACAAAAAGCGGTTTAAAAGATATTGATTTTAAAAGTTGGGCACGACTTATGAAACAAGCTATAACTACATGAAGTCACTGGTGCCAGTAACAGCCCTACACTACATGACTGCACGTGACTTTATTATGGTGTTGGTCGATTTAAATGACACCCCAGTTTGTTCGATTTACTCGTGTGTGTGTTTCTCCACCAAGATAAAATACACATACGTTTTCTATTTTACATTCAAGGTGATTACACGAAGGTGTATTTCAAAATTTAAATAAAACTAGTGTGGTTAGAAAATGAATCTCGTACGGCAGAAAATATCAGAGTTGCCAATCTGTGATATTTCTGTTACTTACAAATATAACTATTAAATACCACACCAACATCTATTTATATTTTAGCTAAGTTTTACTTCTATGTGCGTATGGTATCATTCATTGAAAGCGCGTCCATCAAATAGCAGTTTTGGGAATCAGTCTATCTATCTTTCTTACGTTTGTCTGAAGGTATTGTCTATATCTGCAATCTCGTTTCCTGTACAGTTTACAGTTATTTGTAATTCTTGCAGTGTCCCATATAGTTTTGTCTGTGGTGTTGTATCTATGGGCCAATGGATTTTCCTTATTCTACTATATTCAGTGCAGTCTTGAAGTATGTGTTCAGCAGTCTGGGGCACCTGTCCACATGTACATGTAGTTGAGGTGCCAATCTTGAATTGTGTATACATGTGACTATGGAGTCGATTGTGTCCTGTTCTGATAAGTATAATAATGACTTATTCCCATCTATTCATATAATGGTAGGCATCTTGATTTGGGGCTTGTGGTTTTTGATTGCTTTGATTATCTGTTTCTTCTGATGGTATGTAACAGTTATATCTGGTTGTGTGCCTGTTCGTCTTCATCTGCCAGCTGATCTGCACTCTCGTTTCCTGGTTTCCACAGTGAGATGTGATCCACTGCAGGGTAACCTTGTGGAGCTTGCAGAGTTTAGTCAATAAGGTCTGCAGATGAGATAATTTTCTGGATTCTAGCGCCTGGAGTATTGGTCTTGCATTTGTTTTAAACACTACAGGTTGTGGGCTAAGATTACTGTTCAGCAGTTTTTCTAATGCCAACTTTATTGCTCGGATTTCGGCATCGTAATTGTGTCAATATTTCCCTGTTGCTATTCATATCCCCCGTTAAGTATCAGTGAAATGTGCTAGAGTCAGGACATATCAATTACCACTTTGAGATGACAGCAAACAACCGTAGTTACCCTCCCACACCCACCCCCATCCAGACAGCATTTAAATCCTTGATTGTCATGTGACCTTTATGAAATCTATATATTTTATATGTTTTATATGCTTTATATATTTTATATATTTTATGTTTTATATATTTCAGAGATGGGGACCACACAAATAAAATGCCAATCAAACCCAGATAAATCTGATCCTTAGCAAACGCGTTAACAACTCTGCCACCTAGGTAAAAAGGGAGACGAGTTCCTGGCAATGATATACAGCCAGTCTTTACACGTGAAAATGAATCATGATCGGAAACAGCTGATAGCAGATAAGAAAGTCTATGAGAAATGTGGTTTTGCAAAAGAAGAGTGATCAGAAACATAATAAACGTGTAACGAGGATGTTGTAAAAGTGGCTAAAATAGAAATAAATAAAAATTATTACCAACATCATTTTGAAACGAAAAGAGAAGACCTGAAATATAATATGTGTTACTTAACTAGTGGATGTTATTTACCTTTCTCTGGTTAACAAAAGACTTATGTGGCATTTGGAGGAAAAACAACAAATCGTACCACAACAAATCGTACCACAACAAAGTGGCTTCCGTCAGCACAGATCAACTGAAGACCTGGTCACCTACATTGCACAGGAAATAGAGGATGCTCTACAAGAAAAGAGACACACACATTGTAGTGTGGGTCGACATGGAGAAGGCTTTTAATTTGGTATGGCGAGAGAGTTTAAAGAACAGGCTTTTTGACTTCGCATCCAGGGTCATTTGTTCTATTGGGTCTCTCAATACCTTAGGGATAGAAAGGCCAGCGTACAAGTTCAAGGTCAACTAAGTAAGAAGGTCTCTATGGAACAAGGTGTCCCACAAGGCGGAGTCTTGTCCCCAACACTCTTTTTAATTTTCATAAATGACATCGTGATGGACATTCCACCCTGAATACACTCAGCAATATACGCAGATGATCTAGCGTTAAGGGCTCGCGAGGAAACTATGTCGGTGGCTGGACCCAGGGTGAAAAATGCCCTAGGTGAACTTGAAAAATGGACGAACACCTGGTTCTTACCAATCAACGAAAAAAAAACTACATATACAATTTTCAGCCTATCAAGAAACACACTCTCTGCAAACTTGAAGATAAAAGACCATACACTCCCTATTCACCAAAACCAAACATATCTTGGCGTCACCATGAATCGCAGAATCACTTGGAAAAATCAGATAGACAGAGCAAGGGAAAAAAAACAACAAGAAAACGAACTAATATTATGAAGAAATTGGCAGGGACGGACTGGGGGGCAGACAGCAATATTTTTTTAAAAGACTATACGTAGGAAGAGTCAGACCAGTTCTAGAGTATGGAGTCACAGCCTGGGCTATGGTTTCCAAATCACACCTTAGCAAAATTAACAGAACACAGAACCAAGCTGTCCGTATCATCACTGGTGCTATGAAATCTACACCTATCAAGACTCTAGAAACAGTAACATGTTTACAACCCTTAGATACAGACGGGTCACTAAAGTATTGCAACAAGCTGAGAAATATAGAAGGCTCCTTAGCCACCCCATGCACCAAAGAATAACTGGTTCCGGAATTGTACGACTAAAGAGGAGCAACTACGCTGCAATTGCCAATGAACTAACTATTGGAGACCCAGTACTTTCCCAAACAATGTCGAAACCCTTGGGCCCATCTGATATGTCTCCACATGGAAAACATAAAATACAAGAACTTAAGGAAAATATAACAGGAATCATGAAAAAGGCACCCAATCAGACACAGAAAGAAAACACGTAGCAGAAAAACACATACACGATATCTACCCACAGGACTCTTGGTCCCACATATACACAGATGGCTCTGCTACAAATGCCGCCAGAAATAGAGTGGGATGTGTGTTCTTGACGCTGAATAATCAGGACGAGATCACCAAGTCAATAGCTACTGGAAAATTCTCAAACAACGTTAAAGCAGAAACTGAGGCCATCAGAGATGCTGCAACACTGGCTACTCAACACAAAAATAACATGCATAATAAATTGGTGATTCTGACTGATGCACTGTTAGTATTATCAGCTCTAAAAACCCCAAGAACAATGAACTAGATGACTTGAGAACAACCCTGGACCAACTATGCAATAACTTCCAGAGAGTAGTCATTCAGTGGATACCATCACACTGTAATATACACGGGAACGAACGCGCAGACAAATTAGCTAAAGAGGGAGGGAGATTACCACAAGAGAACCATCCGCTCAGTTATGATGAAGCCAATCCATCCTCAAAGGTCAGTTCCATTAAAAATGGAAACGCGAACACCCAAAGCATAACGAGAGTGACGGATACCACCAACTATCAAGGAGGGATCAAGTCATCATACTTCGCCTACACACACGCCACAATAGAATGAGAAATCACATGTTCACCAAATTCAAAATAGGTACAACCAGCCTATGCTGCTGTACACTGTACAATATGACTACAAAACATGTTCTACAGGATTGCCCCCAGTACACAGTCTGAGAAGAGCAATGTGGTCCACGCCCACCTCTCTGGAAGAGAAACTATATGGGACAATCGATTCACTTTAACAGACAGCTGACTTCATGAGAGAGTGGAATCCTACACTGATTGAGTCTTGATCGCAGAGTGAGAGAGAGAGAGAGAGAGATAGAGAGAGAGAGAGAGAAAGAAAGAGAGATTCTTCTTTCTTTCCTTATTTGCCTCTCAGACTCGAAGAGAGATTTAGTTTGCAGTATTTTTGTTAATCTTTCGTTTAGCCCCTGCTGCTGTTATGTTCCTTAGTGTTTTTAATATTCCATCAATCCACCGTTTCTGTGTCTACCCTTGAGCATGATGTTATCGTAACGTTTATTAAAGGATTGTTGTGTTGTGTTTTTAGTTCTTCTGTCTAAACACGTGAACAGATCATTTTATGTGTTGTTTTTTTATGGATTGTGGAACAAGTGTTGGGCTTCACATACACTGCTACAAAGCATGGTGACAGCTTGACGCAGAAAGGATACAATACAACAAACAATATATCTCGGCCTATACGTAGCCTTCTCCAGAAAATAAAGACAACACAGGCAGCGAAAATAAGATATACTTGTTGTAAAGTAATAGAACTAATACTAACAAAAAGAATACAAGGTAGGCAAATATGTCCGGAGAATATACTGTATTCCATGAATCTTTGATCCTCTCCTTCTTGTGACTGTATTACATGAATCTTTGATCCTCTCCTTCTTGTGACTGTATTACATGAATCTTTGATCCTCTCCTTCTTGTGACTGTATTACATGAATCTTTGATCCCCTCCTTCTTGTGACTGTATTACATAAATCTTTGATCCCCTCCTTCTTGTGACTGTATTACATGAATCTTTGATCCCTTCCTTCTTGTGACTGTATTACATGAATCTTTGATCCCTTCCTTCTTGTGACTGTATTACATGAATCTTTGATCCCTTCCTTCTTGTGACTGTATTACATGAATCTTTGATCCCTTCATTCTTGTGACTGTATTACATGAATCTTTGATCCCCTCCTTCTTGTGACTGTATTACATGAATCTTTGATCCCCTCCTTCTTGTGACTGTATTACATGAATCTTTGATCCCCTCCTTCTTGTGACTGTATTACATGAATCTTTGATCCCCTCCTTCTTGTGACTGTATTACATGAATCTTTGATCCCCTCCTTCTTGTGACTGTATTACATGAATCTTTGATCCCCTCATTCTTGTTACTGTATTACATGAATCTTTGATCCCCTCCATCTTGTGGCTGTATTACATGAATCTTTAATCCCCTCCTTCTTGTGACTGTATTACATGAATCTTTGATCCCCTCCTTCTTGTGACTGTATTACATGAATCTTTGATCCCTTCCTTCTTGTGACTGTATTACATGAATCTTTGATCCCTTCCTTCTTGTGACTGTATTACATGAATCTTTGATCCTCTCCTTCTTGTGACTGTATTACATGAATCTTTGATCCCCTCCTTCTTGTGACTGTATTACATGAATCTTTGATCCCCTCCTTCTTGTGACAGTATTACATGAATCTTTAATCCCTTCCTTCTTGTGACTGTATTACATGAATCTTTGATCCCCTCCTTCTTGTGACTGTATTACATGAATCTCTTTGATCCCTTCCTTCTTGTGACTGTATTACATGAATCTTTGATCCCCTCCTTCTTGTGACTGTATTACATGAATCTTTGATCCCCTCCTTCTTGTGACTGTATTACATGAATCTTTAATCCCCTCCTTCTTGTGACTGTATTACGTGAATCTTTAATCCCCTCCTTCTTGTGACTGTATTACATGAATCTTTAATCCCTTCCTTCTTGTGACTGTATTACATGAATCTTTGATCCTCTCCTTCTTGTGACTGTATTACATGAATCTTTGATCCTCTCCTTCTTGTGACTGTATTACATGAATCTTTGATCCCCTCCTTCTTGTGACTGTATTACATGAATCTTTGATCCTCTCCTTCTTGTGACTGTATTACATGAATCTTTGATCCCTTCCTTCTTGTGACTGTATTACATGAATCTTTGATCCCCTCCTTCTTGTGACTGTATTACATGAATCTTTGATCCCCTCCTTCTTGTGACTGTATTACATGAATCTTTGATCCTCTCCTTCTTGTGACTGTATTACATGAATCTTTGATCCCCTCCTTCTTGTGACTGTATTACATGAATCTTTGATCCCCTCCTTCTTGTGACTGTATTACATGAATCTTTGATCCCTTCCTTCTTGTGACTGTATTACATGAATCTTTGATCCCTTCCTTCTTGTGACTGTATTACATGAATCTTTGATCCCTTCCTTCTTGTGACTGTATTACATGAATCTTTGATCCCTTCCTTCTTGTGACTGTATTACATGAATCTTTGATCCCCTCCTTCTTGTGACTGTATTACATGAATCTTTGATCCCCTCCTTCTTGTGACTGTATTACATGAATCTTTGATCCCCTCCTTCTTGTGACTGTATTACATGAATCTTTGATCCCCTCCTTCTTGTGACTGTATTACATGAATCTTTTATCCCCTCCTTCTTGTGACTGTATTACATGAATCTTTGATCCCCTCATTCTTGTTACTGTATTACATGAATCTTTGATCCCCTCCATCTTGTGGCTGTATTACATGAATCTTTAATCCCCTCCTTCTTGTGACTGTATTACATGAATCTTTCATCCCCTCCTTCTTGTGACTGTATTACATGAATCTTTGATCCCTTCCTTCTTGTGACTGTATTACATGAATCTTTGATCCCTTCCTTCTTGTGACTGTATTACATGAATCTTTGATCCTCTCCTTCTTGTGACTGTATTACATGAATCTTTGATCCCCTCCTTCTTGTGACTGTATTACATGAATCTTTGATCCCCTCCTTCTTGTGACAGTATTACATGAATCTTTAATCCCTTCCTTCTTGTGACTGTATTACATGAATCTTTGATCCCCTCCTTCTTGTGACTGTATTACATGAATCTTTGATCCCTTCCTTCTTGTGACTGTATTACATGAATCTTTGATCCCCTCCTTCTTGTGACTGTATTACATGAATCTTTGATCCCCTCCTTCTTGTGACTGTATTACATGAATCTTTAATCCCCTCCTTCTTGTGACTGTATTACGTGAATCTTTAATCCCCTCCTTCTTGTGACTGTATTACATGAATCTTTAATCCCTTCCTTCTTGTGACTGTATTACATGAATCTTTAATCCCCTCCTTCTTGTGACTGTATTACATGAATCTTTAATCCCTTCCTTCTAGCTGTATTACATGAATCTCTTATCCATTCCTTGTGACTGAATTACATGAATCTTTTATCCACTGTATTACATGAATCTTTTATTCACTCCTTCTTGGGATTGTATTACATTAATTTTTTATCCACTCCTTCTTGTGACTGTATTACATTAACCTTGTATCCCTTCCTTTTTGTGACTGTATTACATACATGAATCTTGTATCCCTTCCTTCTTGTGACTGTATTACATGAATCTTTTATCCACTTCTTTTTAGTATTAGTGTTTTTACTTTAGAACATGCAATAGAGATGACTTTAGAACATGCAATAGAGATGACTTTAGAACATGCAATAGAGATGACTTTAGAACATGCAATAGAGATGACTTTAGAACATGCAATAGAGATGACTTTAGAACATTTAATAGAGATGACTTTAGAACATGCAATAGAGATGACTTTAGAACATGCAATAGAGATGACTTTAGAACATGTAACAGAGATAACTTTAGAACATGCAATAGAGATGACTTTAGAACATGTAACAGAGAGTACTTTAGAACATGCAATAGAGATGACTTTAGAACATGCAATAGAGATGACTTTAGAACATGCAATAGAGATGACTTTAGAACATGCAATAGAGATGACTTTAGAACATTTAATAGAGATGACTTTAGAACATTTAATAGAGATGACTTTAGAACATTTAATAGAGATGACTTTAGAACATGTAATAGAGCTGACTTTAGAATATGTAATAGCGATGACTTTAGAACATGCAATAGAGATGACTTTAGAACATGCAATAGAGATGACTTTAGAACATGTAATAGAATAATTCTTTTTGTTGTCTGTGTTGTCCCTGTTTTCTGAAGAGAGCCTCATGTAGGCCGAAAAGTCAAATACTTTGTGCTGTCCATATTTTGTTAAACTGTCATCATACTTTGTGCTGTCCATATTTTGTTAAACTGTCATCATACTTTGTGTTGTCCATATTTTGTTAAACTGTCATCATACTTTGTGCTGTCCATATTTTGTTAAACTGTCATCATACTTTGTGCTGTCCATATTTTGTTAAACTGTCATCATACTTTGTGCTGTCCATATTTTGTTAAACTGTCATCATACTTTTAAGGAGTGTATGTTGCACCCCGCCACTTATTCCCTGCTATCAGCTTTACCTCAGCATTGCATTTATTTTCCTGATCTCCTCTTTATGTATTCTTTGATGTAAATTATGTGTAACATTCTTCAGTTCTTTATTTCTGATGTTATCTTTTCTATGTTATCTATGACAGCTTGTTACTGCCATGTTTCTAACGCATTTCACTTCAGCAGTGGTTAGTTTCTTTTTTTTTTTTATTGTTCTTGAGTTCATGGTTCCTGTCTGGTGTTTGTAGCACGACCTTGACATTTGACGGATGATTCGACAAGCTTTGTTGATACTTGAGTCAATTTCTGCAGCTTGTGAACTGTCGTTTATCACTAGATATTTATTATGTCAATAAATATCCTCTACTTGTTTTGTCCGCCGTCTATCGCTATGTAGATGTGGGATAGAAGGAAGCAATGAAAAAGGGAAAACACACACACAGAGAGAGAGAGAGAGAGAGAGAGAGAATTATTAAACGGTTTAAAAATGATATAGGGCGACGTCAACAGCCGAATTGATAAACAGAAGATAAACAGAAGATAAACAGACACTGACAATCAAAATGTATCCTCGCAGGCTTGGCACCTGATAATGATAGAGTCAACAACCACAATATTTGAAACACTTATCAAGGTATTACTATATAAACACTTCGAGGAATGTACACTTCCATGGAATGTGTTCACCGTGTTGTGTTTGGCTTTACAAAAATGAAATAGCAGATCCACACAAGTTATGGGTTAGAGGTTACAGCGAAGAACACCGAGAACAGTCGAATCTTACCGACTGGGATTCTAGTACGTGCCAGGCGGGAGAAACGATTCAAAAGGGCAACACTGCTGCACGAGTCGTCACGAGGCGGTCTCGCGAGGGTCTAAGCAAGAGCGAGTCGCCGGTGAAAAATCAAAAACGATATTTGTCTCCACGCTGTTGATACAGCCCGCTTATATTATCACACATGAGAAGCTGCGAAGTTGTATTTCCCATTTAACAAAGCGCCTACAACAACAGTTGTAAAGTTGCTGGATATATTTTCCTGTGAAATTCAAATATACAGTTTGGATGCGGAATTTATTGCTAAGATAACCATTTGTTTTCTGTGCTAATACTATGTAAGTTTTAGAGATTCAACTTATTTGTGTAGGTATGCTAAAGCTAGTGTGTAACTTTAGTCAAAGATATGTGAATTGTTTGATGAGATTAGACAATTTTAGTTAATAATTGTTTCATAATGTTCGCTCAAGGTTTTTAAAGGTTCTATTATTTTGAGTTTCGGATCTAGATTAATTATTTCGTGGTTGTATATTCAACTTTTGTATTTTAATAATTTAAATATATAAAGGAGCTTAGAAGAAGTTATAATAATCTTCGAATTATGTAATAAATAATAATAGAGTGTTGATAATTTGTCAAATTTTGTTATACCATCGTGTAGTTGATTCTCATATCCTTCCATTCTCACTGTTCTTCAATAATGAAATAACTGAAATGTGTGTCTTATTTCTATTGTTGCTAAAGAATGAGTTCTTGTCGCTTGGTTTTTTTTACTTTTGTTAATTAATGACAATGAAAATTCCTGTCTGTTTTTAAACTGTTAACAAATAGTGAGAATTGATCACAAAGAGATGCATCATTTTTGTTACATACTGAAGTACTCGTTGTGTTACTAGGAAGTCAAATTGTGCACTTTTTGGTCAAATTTCAAGAATACTTTCCTGTATACAATAGTACAAATCATCAAACAGATTACTCTTGTGGTGTAGCAATTCAAGTAAAGTGTTACATTTATATTATTAACCTAATCATTTCTATGCGTCAGTAACAAATAGTAACCATTTTTAATGTGCTAGATTTCTCTGCGAAGTTAACAATAATCACATTTATTAAATAAAATATGTCTGTCCCTTATAAACATGAAATTCTTTTTCTTCTTCTACCTTTCAGCTCCCTGTGGAGCATAGGTCTTCAACAAACACTTCCCATGCCGTTCTGCTTCTTGTCATTCTTTTAAGATCGTTCCATGTCTTCCACATCATCTTCATCTCTGCTTCTATCTGTCTTCTCTAAGAATTCCTTGGTCTTCCTCCCTGTTTTTTCCCCTGGGGATTCCAAATAAGGTCCTGTTGTGTAATACTCTCAGTTAGCTTCCGCAGTGTGTGTCCAAACCAGCTCCATCGTCTTCGCTGTATCTCTTTATCCACTGGTATTTGACTGGTACATTTCCATAATTCTATGTCAGTGATTTATGAAATTAGTTGATGAATAAAAGATGATTGCTAAGTGGTAGTGGCTAACAGATACATAATGTCATGTGACTTGTTAGATGCTGATCCTTAATGTTGACTACAAGGTCCATAACAATATTACCGCAACAAAATTAACACAAGTTACATTTACGATATTATACGGAATCGGAAAGTACAGATACGAGATAATTTTAATGACTTACTTTTACAAGCGAATAATTAAAGAAGTGAAATAATTTGGATGCAGTTTTGGACTTTGAAATGATATATGAAGATACATTTGGGAAACAGATTTTTATTTGGCGGTCGTCAGTTTTCACCTCTGGCACACAGCCTCTACTAGAGACTAGTAACTGATCTGTGCGTGTTAATCCGTTTTTCCCTGGCAGCCGTGTGCACATGGGTCCCTCCCCGCACATGCAGATAGCTTAGTCTTCGTAGATACTCATATTATTTCCGTCTATGAGTAATTGACGTTTCAAGCCGGGCCTCGCTGCTAAGACCAGAGGTGCTTGCCGCAGAGAGAAATCACAAATAAAAATACCAACTGTTGCAGTCGGGATTCGAACTCACAACCTCTCTGTCCCGAGACCGGTGTCTTGTCTCGAGACCAACCAATCACCGGAAAATATAACAGAAGTAAAGATACGCACAGCTATAAAATATAACAGAAGTAAAGATACGCACAGCTATAAAATATAACAGAAGTAAAGATACGCACGACTATAAAATATAACAGAAGTAAAGATACGCACGACTATAAAATATAACAGAAGTAAAGATACGCACGACTATAAAATATAACAGAAGTAAAGATACGCACGACTATAAAATATAACAGAAGTAAAGATACGCACGACTATAAAATATAACAGAAGTAAAGATACGCACAACTATAAAATATACAAAATATGAAAAACTACGCGGGGCCGCGAGTCAAGAATTCGTTAAAACAATAAAATGGGAAATATTGTCTAAATCACAAATAAACTTAGGAGTAAAAAGATGAAGGAAAATAAGCTTAAGAGAGAAACGTTAATTAATTTAGCGCTCGGTTAAAACCAAAGTTATATTTATGAAAGGATGGAAAGTTAAAGTCATGCTAGATTAATCATGAAATCGTTGACAATTCACAACGCTAATTCGCCAAATTCACTGTCGCCAGATACACGTTCTATCACACACAGCCTCACAAGGCAATGCTGATCGATCTTGTCACAAAAATTCCAGAAATTAATTTACAATGCAATTATTACTGCAGCTTTTTTATTACTGAAGACTTAGCTCACAGATAAGCTCACACCATGTTTTCTTAATAGTCTAGTAAGCTAACCCGTTTCATAAGCTGGAACATAGGTTCAAATAAGTAACAGATGAACTTGAGATTTGGCTTCACTGGCTATTCACTGTAACAGCTGTCAACAACTCTAAAGTAGTTCCAATAATAGTGTCAATGTGATGTAACTCCAAGAATGTTTGTAGACATTAGATGAATCATTAACTCTGACTATAACTTGTGAATGAAAGAATTAAATGACGAGAAATAGACAGATAGACATGTATAAGATAAATGAAGATATAGTTTTATAACGTGAAGACAAAGGTGGAAATAGTCAACATTCGTAACGTTTTGAAACAGTGTTGGAGTTAGAGTAGTGTCACCTACAGGAAACGAATCCAAGTAGAGTATGAGATTTCAAATAAATATAACTAAAACTGAAAGGTTTAAAGAGTATTACTTATTTCTAGAAGAAAAAATATATTTCACTGTTAGCCCAAAATAATGACAAACAGTGAAATCTCGTTAATGCAGATTTGTAATTCTGGCCCAAAAAAAAATCATTTTAGTTTTATTTTCTTGTTTATTTCAAATATTCATAAAACACGAGTAAAAACTGGCACTTTACAACACAATCTTGACCCCCACGTTGTGTTACCAAGAGCAACAAAATATCTGCTGCAAAAATAACATGTGTAAGACGCATGGCAGGAAACAACATGTGAGATAAGATTTACAAAAATAGTAACAGAAAAAAGCTAGAAATAATTCTCGTAATAGAATACATACAGAAACAACAGATACAATTTGTATGCCCACATGACAAGACAGATGGACTAAAACACAACACAACAAGCTTTTAATAAACGATGTAAAAACACCGGACTCACGGACCAATCACAAAAAACGAGACGGATTGGTGAAATATTAGAAACACAAAGAAACATAACAGCAGCAGAGGCCAACAGAAGAGCAAAAGGCCTCAAATGATATCGCTTCCCAGCGCTGAAATGCAAATGAGAAAGGAAATAAGAAGTAGATTCATAAATAAACAATCTATCTTTCGTTCGCCTGAAGTATTGTCTATATCAGCAATGTCGCTTTCTGTATAAATGTTACTGTCTTTTGTAATTCTTGCAGTGGCCCATATAGTTTTGTCTGTAGTGTTGCATCTATGGGCCAATGGATTTTCCTCAGTCTACTATATTCAGTGCAGTCTTGAAGTATGTGTTCAGCAGTCTGAGGCGCCTGTCCACATGTACATGTAGTTGATGTGCGATCTTGAATTTTGTATACATGTGACTATGGAGTCGATTGTGTCATGTTCTGAGGCGTATAATGATAACTTGTTCATATCTATTCATATTATGAAAGGCATCCTGATTTGGGGCTTGTGGTCCTCTGATTGATTTGATTATCTGTTTCTTATGATGGTATGTAACTGGTGTATCTAGTTGTGTGCCTGTTGAACCTTCCTTTGCCACCTGATCTGCTTTCTCATTTCCTGGTATTCCACAGTGAGATGGGATCCACTGCAGGACAACCCTGTGGTGCTTGCAGAGTTCAGTCAATAAGGTCTGCAGATGTGCTAATTTTCTGGATTGTAGTGCCTGGAGAGCTGATCTTGCATCTGTCAAAAACACTACAGGCTGTGGGCTAAGATTACTGTTCAGCAGTTTTTCTATTGCCAACTTTATTGCTTGTATTTCTGCATCATAATTGTGACAATATTTCCCTGTTGCTATTTTATCCATATCCCTAGTGTTATTTGGGTACTCTATATATGCACCTGCTCCCCAATTCTTTACTGCATTCTGTGCTGATCCATCTGTGTACACACGAATCTATAGGTCTTGTGGGTATTCTTCATCCAGGAAACTGAGAGTTATTGTTTTTCGCTGTAGACTGTTATGTTCCTCTTTGTCAACTATTCCTTTCACTTCTGCCCGTAGTTGTATTGATAATTCTGATTCCTCTGTCCAGGGAGTCTGTTCTGGCATAGGCAGTAGGGGGTTAACAACTCTTGTTATGTCTGGTGTTTGTCTACTAATACGCTTGGCTTGGTGGATAAAACTGCTTCTCTTAAGTCGTCCCAATGCAAGATTTTGGAATCAGTCCTTCATTGGATGTCTCGGCATGCATGTACATTTTTCTGCCTGTATCAGCACCTTTGTTTCTCTCCGTTCTCTCAGTGCTGGTATCCTCCACAATTTCTCCATCTCCAATATTGGTGTTGAGTTCATTGCTCCTGTGATGACCCTAAGTGCCTGGTTTTGTACTTTATTCAGTTCTTGCAGTGTGGTGTTTGATGCTGAGCACCATGCGGATGATCCATATTCTAAATGTGGGCGTATACTCTGTTGGTAAACTTTACTGAGTATTTTCCCACTCGCCCCCCCCCCTCCCTTATTTCTTCTGTTTCTTTTTGTTTTTTTTCACAATGTAGTTGTTCATTCTGTGACTACAAATATGTGATACTAAAATTACATTCCCCGAAGAATAATTTTTTAAAAATTGTTTATTTTATGACACATTCCAGTTAATCTTTAACCATTTCATATTAATTTTTCTATCTTTTAAGCAAATTTTTGTGTGTCATTACTGTGTATTTGATTGGTTGATTTTGGTTTAGTCTTCATGGATGTGCTAAGACACTCCATATCAGTTATCCATTTGATTTCTCTTGTCTAATATTTCTTGACTGCTTATACCGACTAAGAAAACATTTATTAGCAGATCTGCAGTAGCAGTGGTTATCTGATTTAGGTAAAGCAAAATTATGGTAGATAATGTTAGCTCAAGAAATGTCGTATCCTAGTATAGGTCTCAATGTCTTTTTGTTTGTTTGTTTGTTTTGTTCTCACGTGTAAAGCTGTCATCAAACACTGTTCATCTCGTTCCCTACTCACCAACTTCACTTCAGCACAAGATATCTTTGCTTTTGTAATGTATCACTTGAGGAGCTCAAATGTTTATTTTTGAAAACAAATCACTTGAGGAGCTCAAATGTTTATTTTTCTAAAGCATTGCTTGAAGAGCTCAAATGTTTACTTTTGGAAAATATCACTAGATGAGTTCAACTGTTAACTTTTGGAAAATATCACTTGAGGAGCTCAAATGTTTATTTTTGGAAAATATCACTAGAGGAGTTCAAATGTTTATTTTTGGAAAATATCACTTGAGGAGTTTAAATGTTTACTTTTAGAAAGTATCACTAGAGGAGTTCAAATGTTTACTTTTAGAAAGTATCACTAGAGGAGTTCAAATGTTTACTTTTGGAAAATATCACTTGAGGAGTTCAAATGTTTACTTTAAAAAAAATATCACATGAGGAGGTCAAATATTTACTTTTGAAAAGTATCACTTGAGGAGGTCAAATGTTTACTTTTGAAAAGTATCACTTGAGGAGGTCAAATGTTTACTTTTGAAAAGTATCACTTGAGGAGGTCAAATGTTTACTTTAAAAAAAAATATCATTTGAGGAGGTCAAATGTTTACTTTTGAGAAGTCCTTTGTGTTGTTGTCTACAATAATACTGTCACGTGATATATGTGGTAGGGACTGTGGATGTGCAAACCCATCTATAGTTTTAATAAGACCTGCGGGCTGAGAGAGAAATCCCTGATTCACACAAAGCTTGTAACGTCTTCAGTGATGTTGTAGACAACTGAAACCTATTTTCGTTACCCACAACCAACCCTTCTCGCAAAGCTGAAAACGTCACAACCATTGTGTGATTCTTGTCATCCGGCCTTATTAATTCTATAGCTGGAGCTGGAATGTGCGACCAGAATCATCGCTGTGTTTGTCTTTGTGGCAAGTGAGTCTAAACACCTATAGGCCTGCTCGAAATGCCGGATTCCGTGTTATATTAATCATGATATCATAGTCCTGCACCATTGGGCTCTCCAATCACAGAGAGAACACGCCTCTGACGTCATCATAATAACGCTTGTTTCCACTGAGAGCAAACGTAAAATTAGTAATATTTTTTAAAGTCTATATTAACGAAACAAATCGCATAAAACCATAGCAACATATTATTGCTAGTTCTTAAGAGCGACAGCGCTTGCAAGAAAAATACATTAATTTAATATTGGCAGGCCCCTAGAATTAATGTATTATATTTTATGCATGAGAAAGTCATATTTGTTGTTTGTTCATGTAGAAGTTATTTTCTGGTTATGATTACAGATGTGGAAGTAACGTTTGTTGTAGGCCTGTTCAATTTGAAGTCATTTTTGTCAGCTTTCTTAGCTTGTGCAGAATTTGTATTTGATGTTAATTTGTAGATATAGAAACAGTTTTTGCCGTTTCTAGTAATGCAATATTTGATGTAAATGTGAGCATGCACAAATGTTAGGCCTGTTCGCTCGTCTGTATATATATATGCTTATATGTGTATGTATATGTATATATATATAAGGTAAATTCCTAATTTAGAGCCCTAAATTATTTATGTAGGAAGTAATGTCCCCTTCCACTTTATTCGGTGGTTCTCTAATCGGTAATTAGAAGACTCCTGGGTTATGGTTAGGTTTAGGAATACCCGGAAACTAACTCTCAACCTTGTTGGGAAAAAAAAAAAAGAAATTAATGCACAAAAACAAAAAGCGAACATTGAAAATACGTACGGTCGGTCGGCGGTCGATCAGGATAGATGGTTCAAATTAACAAATAATTTAGGACGCTAAACTATTACTTTACCATATATGTTATCATATGTATGTATCTAATTCCTAATAAGTCTCAGAGGACAAATAAATATTTGCTATGCTCACACTAAATGACTTAATATTTATGAAAATTCACGCGAGTTCATTAATATGTGTTTTTGTAATCCAATTTATAGTAACATTTTCTATATAAATAAATGGTAGTTTTTGTTTATTTTATTAGAGTAGTAGTAGCTGTGTATCCAGCCGACTTTGAGTTGATGCGGCCCATTAGGGTAGTAGTAACAGACATACTAGTGAGAGTGTCAGCTCATATTTATTGAGTTTAAATGCTGGACAAGAAAGTATTTATTTTTTGCATCTTCGCTTGAAGATAACAAGCTGATTTATTTGTGAACATTAACTGAATATAATTGAAGCTTTATACAAGCTGAAGTAATTTCATGTTTATATCTTGACGGAAAGAAGTAGTTTTTAGCTGTCTTTGTTTGTGTACAATTAAGCGCTGTATTTTTATAATAAATGTTTTATTTGTATATTTTCCGTAATAGTTTGTAGAATTATTTTAATTATATAATTCCTAACATTAAAGTGTTGTATTTTGTATTATTTAGCTAAAGTAATATTTATTTCATTTGAGCGAGTAAGATGTTTGGAACAGGTGTTAGTAGAAATTATTTAAATATTCATTTATTTTAGCTGCATAATCTCAAGGCGTGTATATGTGAGTTGCAACAGTGTTTGCTTGAAGTTTATTAAATGCAGTTGTGATTGTTCATAATGAATTTGATATTAAAAGTTGTACATTGGGAATAATGACATTTGGATGGAACAATCACATGAATATTTTCTAGTTCGTTGTTGCCTACTCGTGTATTGATATTATTTGATTGATTTCTGTGAACAACGCTATCTTCTTCCTGTTCTTTTCTTTATCTCGATCACTACTTCCAGTCAATGCTTATATGTTAAGGGACGTTTAATGGGCGTTGATACACTGTGTCTCTATCTTACGTTAAGTTGCGATATTTGCTCCATTAGATCACACATATTTGTATCTAGCATGATACAAACTAATCAAAATTCATTTAAGATAACAACTTATTTATTTTTCAAGCAAAGTATAACTACGATTATTGTTTATTAGCTTGTATTGGCTCACAAGTAACATATGTTATCGTGTTCGGTCCGCTTCTGCAGTTAGTTTGAATGGACTGTAAACATTTAACAAAATTACTATCTCACATGATCCAGTTCTAATTTTATTTGGCCTCCTTTATCAAGGTGACTGTTGTAATACAATATTTTAATAATCAATCATATTAAACAGTGAACGAATATTTTGTGATTATTACAAATAGACATCTCTTTGGAGATAGTTGAGAATATGAGCTGCCAATTATAACTCAGTTGAATATTAAAAGTCAAGTGTTAGCTTCTTTCTGCTCTTACCAAATTACAAGGGATGATAATTTCCTGCGCTTTTTTCCGTCATTAGTAACGTGAGTTTGAATACCAACTCCCGCAAGTGAGTACGTTTCAAGCGTTGTGGGTATCTCTGTAAATGGTACTGGATTATCTTCAAAAGATTAGGGACTCTTTCATGCGGAGATAACACATCACCCGGTAATCTGACTACATTTTTATTATCTACATTTCGAAGCTTAACATCATCATGTTGCGTGGAAGGATTCACTCTTGGATTTTACTGATTGTAATTCTTCTTGGGGGTAAGTATTTAGTTTTAAAAATGTTACTGTTAGTCTGTCTTTACTTGTTGCTATTTATGTTAGTGATTGTCTATTTCTGTTTATTGATGTCATTGTTATGTAATTAACGATGTGCCGTTGATGTTTTTGAATTTTTAATTGTTGGTCCTTCTTAATCATTGGTCATTGTAACATCCACCTAAAATAAAAAGAGCAATCGCTTGTCGTAAGTGATGAGTACTACATGTTTGAGACTTATGTGTAGCTGTATCTCAGCATGTATGTTGAGACGTGACTGTCAAGTTAATACTGGCATAGACGTGGGACATAATGATATGAGCTGGATATAAAGGTGTTTAATGAACTTACCTTTCTGATAGTGTATTTTTATTGTGCATCGTTAATTCGTCGTTTCTGACCAAAGCGGGCGCCCGTAGTGATGTCTGTGTTCTCATGTTTCCCGCGAGGTGTCGTCATTGTTCCAACTTCATAGAAACATGAATCTTCTTCAAGTGTTTCCCGCGAGGTGTCGTCATTGTTCCAACTTCATAGAAACATGAATCTTCTTCAAGTGTTTCCCGCGAGTGTCGTCATTGTTCCAACTTCATAGAAACATGAATCTTCTTCAAGTGTTTCCAGCGAGTGTCGTCATTGTTCCAACTTCATAGAAACATGAATCTTCTTCAAGTGTTTCCCGCGAGTGTCGTCATTGTTCCAACTTCATAGAAACATGAATCTTCTTCAAGTGTTTCCAGCGAGTGTAGTCATTGTTCCAACTTCATAGAAACATGAATCTTCTTCAAGTGTTTCTTCTGTCCCCTGGCTACTTGGCTGCTCTAGTAGTGCTGCTCGCTGTTCAACAGTTGTTTTGGAATCCGATAAGGATGACTCTCTTTGACTACCAGTCTAAATGACTCTTGCTGTTTCGCATGGCCCACCATAGTGTGGTTTCATGCCTGGGTCTCACAATCTTCTCGCACGCCTCCTCTCCCCCTTCCAAGAGCCATACCCTCAATTATTGTTCTTTAAATCCCATAATGACGTTTGATATGTCAATAATATGGTTAGGATTAATTCATTTATGTTTGTCACTTCTCGTTTGTTTGTATTTCTATTTCTAGATGTTGGTGTTTTGTCTGTTCAATATATTTTGATCAATTTCTCTGCAGCATTTCAATGTTATATTTTCAGCTCTCTGCGGTAACGTCCATGTTTCGCGTCCGAAAGTTTCAAAAGGAAAGCCGCGATACTTGATCAAATAGCAGCCAGAGAGTTTCCTCTTCTACTGCCTTCGCCGACGTCTAAATCCCAGGCCATACAAGGACGTTATGCGTCGCAGATGCGCTGAATTATCGTTTATAGCAAGCTGCAGCTCTTGCACCTGTCTACCCGACACATCCGACTTGAGAAAAAATTTATGTAGTACTGCGTTTCCTCCCCTTGTCTATCCCAAATTCCTCTGTCAGACTGATTAGTAAAAAGTACAGTAAAGAGCACCCCCCCCCCCACTCGGGGGGGTCGGTCACGCCAAGTGGAATATAGGGAATATGGTGTTAGTGACCATAATTTTTACAGACCTTCGGCACATGATTTTTTTGGGGGATAATGTGGTCGATATTACGCTCGTGCCGCTTTACTTTCCCAGAAAAAATCCGGTACCCATTTAGGGCTGGGTAAACCCAGAAGCCGTCCGGCAGGATCGAACCCGACCTCTTGTAGTCCAGTTCACTAACCACTTCGCTATCGCATCTCCCCAGACTGATTAGTCGGTATGATATCACCGTAGGATTACGGTTCACTAAAGCGTTAGGTATGTAGTAGCCCAGTGCGACAGAGAAACTAATTTGTACAGATGAACGATCTATTAGCGCTGTTTTAAGGTAAACATTGGAACTCTTCTAACATAGCTCTCTCAGGTATTAAACTTTGTGTGCTCAAAAGTCTCAGATATATACATTTTGTTTACAGGGATATCTCAGACAGAAAACTTTAAAGATACCTCAGAAGGAAAACTTATCACACTGTAACACAGTTATATTTAATATTTCTCTATGTATAGATACCTGAGATAGAACATACTTTCTATAGAGATATTTCAGACAGGAGACTCATTATATTTTCTATTTTAGATCATCATCCTCATCATTGAGTGCCGTCTCCGCATCGAGTATTTGCTACCATGGAGCGACATTCCGCTCTGTCTCTTGCTTTGATGGTGTAGGTTGTCAAAGGATGACTTGGCCATATTTTGATGTTACTCATCCATGTTAGTCTTGATCTGCCTTTGCTACTTTTACCTTGTACTTTTCCCTCCAGGATTACTTTTAGTAGGCTGTTGTGTCTTTTAACATGGCCCAACAATCTCATTTGTCTTGTTTGAATTGTGTTTAATAGTTTTCTTTTCATATTTAGATGTTTTAAGACTTCATAATTTGTTTTATTTTCTTCCCATCCAATTCTTTCTAATCTTCTACAAATTCACATTTCAAAGACCTCAATTTTCTGTTCTGTTTTCTTGTCTAATGTCCATGTTTCTGCACCATACAGGAATGTTGAGAAGATATAACATTACTATTATTAGTTTTAGCCCCGTAGTTATCTGTTTTGCAGATAGTATATGTTTCATGGCAGGAAAATTGTTTAAAATAAAATAAATTATTAATATATCTTTGATACGAAACCTTTATTCACAGACATTTTTTTTTTTTTGCGTTCGCCGGTTTTAACCTCAACCTCAGGCAAAATTTAGTTCCCACGAGAAACTAGAAACTGAATTTTGCGTCTTAATCCGTTTTTCCTTGGCGCCGTATGTACAGGGGTCCCTCACCGCACAGGCAGATAACTCCGTCTTCGGAGGTACATATATTTTTTCCGTCTATGAATTGACTTTTCAAGCCGGGTCTCCCTACTGAAACTATGGGTGGTTGTCGTAGAGAGGAATCACAAATAAAAATATCAACTAGTGCAGACCAAGATTTGAACTCACAACCTCTCTGTCTCGATACCGGCGTCTTGCCTTGAGACCATCCAGTCCTCCATAAAATGTAAATAATAAAATAATGTAAATAAGTAATAAAGAAGCCAAATAGGAAAAAAAAAACATTACACAGTTACTGAATGTTGGGCTTTTCTTTGCTAAAAAAAAACATAAAAAATATATTATAGAAAGGTTACTGCCCTTCTGATATTATCACACAATTATAGTGAAATCAGATTTCAAAGCAATGAAATTACTGGCCTTCATTATCCCTATTCATTACTATAATCGTCAGAATCTGTCCATGTTGGTATATTTTCATTGAGCCGGATCGATGCAGTTGTATCCCCGCAAGCCTGGATTCTGGCTACTTTGATGTCGTCTGTTCTCAAAGTGTCAAAGCACATTCGCGTTCCTTTAACAACCAACCAAAAACACGTCGTAAAAGCCAGATTGAGAATCAAGAGATCATCCGATTCACCTGGCCGCGAATCGAGAGCATGACCATACGAGATATACCATCGTATACCATCTTTCCATACAAGAATTGTATGTGAAATGCACAAAAAATATATCATACACAAAAAGGCAACTCCTAAAAACATAAGAAAGTAGCTATCTACATTTTTCGGGCACATCATGAGAATAGGATAGTTGGAAACTTGGTTACAACTGGCAAAATAGATGGAAATGTCGCGGACGACAAAAAGAGAAAATACTGGATAGCTTGGTGTCATGGCATGGAAAACAGTCAACAACAGAACTTATACTTTGCACTGTAGATACAAGATTGTGGATGGACATGATACCAATCGGTATGTCACATAATGATGATGATCATACACAGCTGCTTATTTTCATGTTACAGTGGCATGTTAGTTCTAATCTTGAAGATTTTTGCAGCAGTTAAGGACGAAGATGTCCTTAGTCTAGTTCATTCCTCTTATTCTGAAAATTAATATTTTACGGTAGCGGTTCCAATTTGTGACAACAGACGTAAAATGTCAAATATTTTGTTCAAATAAGTATTTAATCACGAACAATATAGTAGTTGTTAATGCTCGTAATACAAAGATCAAAGTCTGGTAAATGTGAGAGTTTCGGGGGAAGCAATATTGCGTTTTTAACCACAAAAGTTTTTTTTTGAAACTTAAGATACATCATTTTTCTAATCACTTTGAATGTTTAATAGAAGAAATACAAGGTCTTCTATATCAACAGAATCTACCGCTGCATGGACTGGGTCAATACCTACCACATTACCCAGCCAGTGTATCTAACGTTTGCAGTGATCAAAACTAGGAGGTGAAGTGAGGTCTTGATCAGCTGCGTTCTGCTCAACCTTTTTTGGCAAGCGCAATGGAGACCTAACCTGTGCTCCCATCCTATTGGCTAGAAAATTAACACAATATTGTGCATTTGTTTATAAAAAGTTTTGTTGAGATTGAATCTGTCGGCCGAAAAAATTGGAAACTATCGCAGCTCACTTCATGCAAATCATGATACAACTACGCCCAAATCGTAGCCTATATTAGAAGAGGACAAGACAGAATTCCATCGAATGAAAAACTCTCTAAATACCAAATTATTGTTCATGAATGTTAGCAAACGTGTCCTGTCTCCAGGAAACTATTTAATTTGTTGTAAAAGTCAAGAGCCCCGTCACGCCAAATGGCGTATAGGGAATATGGTGTTAGTGACTATAAATTTTACAGACCTTCAGCACATGATTTTGGGGTAATGTGGTCGGTATTACGCCCGTGCCGCTTTACTTTCCCAGAAAAAAAATCCAATACCCATTTAAGGCTGGGTGAACCAGGAAGCCGTCTATAAGGATCGAACCTGACCTCTTGTCCTTTATAGTCCAGTTCACTAACCACTGAGCCATCACGTGGCCCATTTTTAAAAAAATTGGTTGCCCTTGTATGTGATTAAACATTCTTCTTCTTCTACCTTTTTAGCTCCCTGTGGAGTATAGGTCTTCAAATAAAATTCTCTCTTTGACTTGTCCATGTTTGTGAAGATTTTTGGGCTTATTTTCTTACAGTATAGATAGCCAGCCTCATGCCCAACCCTCCTTTCTCGCCTCTTACGAACATGCCTGGTAGGGTACAGCGCCGCTATTCTTGACTCCCCTTTCGGGCCCCGGCAGCGCACGGGCAAATGATCCTTCGCGTCGACTACAAATGGTTGCCGGCGACAGAATGCGACCATTACAATTCTGGGGTCGATTTGATTATGAATCAGTTTTGTACGATATTGGCAGAATGTGTGGGTTTACGCAATCAAACTGGTCAAGCTGGCATGCCCGGAAAATGAGAAAGAATTTCGGTGTTTTAGTTCTTTAGTTATGGATCCACTAGCCAGTGAGCTGACGTCCTTCGGCCCAATGTCATATAACAACATCTGTAGGTACTTCTGAGTTCCGTTGCCATTCCGTACGAGGTGTTCAATTTATCAGGTCTTTGAGGAAGTCGAGTCTGACATGCCCAATGGAGACACGTACTAGTCAGTAGTCCAGTACATTATTACAACTTCCCATTTAGTAGCGGATTTAAAGAAGTCAGTTTTATAAATTTTTATTAAAAAGTTTGTGATTTTATGGACATGTTCCTAGTGCAATGATGATGACCCGCTAATAACTCAATAACTTGATTTTACAAATTGGTTAAATATAAACATATGTTGTCATTATATTACATATAAAC
Organism: Megaustenia siamemsis; assembly: GCA_032433765.1. Classification (NCBI taxonomy): domain Eukaryota; kingdom Metazoa; phylum Mollusca; class Gastropoda; order Stylommatophora; family Ariophantidae; genus Megaustenia; species Megaustenia siamemsis. The sequence continues at coordinate 4,223,743 of JAVIAB010000139.1, read as the reverse complement.
CTCGCTTACAAGTACACGATTATGCACCTAATATGTGACTCGTAAAATATAAACCAAATTGGTTAAATATAAACTCTTGGTGTAATTATATTAGATATAAAGCTCGTTTACAAGTACGTAATTATATCCCTAATGTGTGACTCGTTTAATATAAAGCAAACGTAGTTGGAACGAGTGCTTCCTATTAAGTGATTTTCTAGAAGGAAAATGCCCGCCTTTATTTCTGTCGTAAATTACTAGGTATAACTTGAATGAATGGAGGTCAAGGATGAATCAAACCGTATTCATTTCCCAGTGAAGAATTTAGCACCGAAATTGAGACAAGTCTTTTTACATCGGCATTGTATGTGTCTAGTTTATGTCCCACAATCCCTGTATAATTACATAGACTAGTTATTCTTCACCGGCGCGTAGATTCACTCCTCCAGAGCTTTGCTTTTAACGCATTCCTGTGGAGTTCACAATAGATTATTGCTTGCACGCAATATTTTCTTCTTATTACTCTTCTTGTTTTTCTGTTTTTTTTTTTGTTTTTTTAATTTATTCCTGTGTTTGACTTTTTCCACTTCTTAATTGTTTCCCTTCGACATAAAAAAAGCTGCATCTATTATTTCATGCTATGTCTTATAATAATTTGTATAATCTTTTTCTTCCTTATTTCACTTTTCTTGCATACATTCTTTCTGTTTTCATTTGTTATCATTTTCCCCCTCATATTTATCTTTAATTCACACAAGGATTCTTTATTTTTTTGTATGTCAGGGTCGTCATGCTCGAAGACCCATAGCTAATAAAGACCTCAATTCACGTCTTAGATTACAGAGTCACAACAGACGTTTTAACGAGAACATTGCCCTCTTGCCTGGAGTGGTGGGATTTGTTTATCTAGAGCAGTGGATCTCAACCTTTTTTTTCATGGCCCCTTCCGACCTTGTTATCTTCTCGTGGTCCTCCTGTCCTTTTGTGAGAATTATAAATATTTAAAAGTTTGTAATTTACAAATACATTGTGTGTTATATATATATGGTAAACAATAGAGCTACACATGCTTAAAATGTGACGGTTGTAGTAACAACAAATTCAGCAGCTAAATTCAAGGTTTCCGCGATTATGCGTGGATTTGCTTTTTTAGCTATCAATTTAAATATTTCGTAGGAAACGATGAAACTGAAGCCTTTGTTCTTTAGATTTGTGGATCAAACATTTCTTTCACCGTAGGTCTATCTAGCTTTAACATTAGCTTGTCACGTGCAGCGGCTTATCTTTTCTTGTTTAATGAAAAGTTTCCAAATGCTTCTGGTCGTGCTTACATGGTCGATGGCATACTTTCAATAGAGAGTGAGCTATTGTAAATCAAGAACAAGGTTTTTGTATAGTCCTTCAGTAACAGATCAAATCCATAGCTAAGATACTCCACTGCATATTGTCGACATTTCTTCTTTACCGAGGTAGTTATGATGTGCTCAGTACATTATGTACCGAGTATGGGAAAACAATCCAAGACAGATTGCGACACACTGTACATATATCTGTATATCTACAACTACATATAATAAAACATTACTTTTCATAAATAAGACAGCGTTAGAATTTCCTAAACAAAGACAAATACAAGAATATCCATTCCATAACGTATATTATCTGTATATGTTAAATTTATAATGCTAAAATACATTTTATAAGTCCATAATGCTATCAGTACATTTTTTATTTTCCAAGATTATTATCATGCGTTGAACATGGTGATTTTTTTCTGCTAAGAAATTAAACATATCAACCACGAACTAACAGAAGCTTTATTATTTAATACTGTGATTGCCAAACATGTAAGTCTATTTTCTACTGCTGAGAAGTTTGTGCACACACCTTCCATTATGACTAAAGAGAAGAGAGAGCTATAGCTTGTTTCATAAGTCGTGCCCAACTTTTAAAATCAATATCTTTTAAACCGCTTTTTGTAATTTTTTCAAAATTTGCATGTAAAATTATAATCATTAGAACCCAACAGGGAATTAATTTCATTAAAAACAAACATTTGGTTATTATTATTGCTTATTTGATTTATATAAATTTATAACGACCCATTGATGTAGTCAAAACTTAGTGTTTACAGTACTTAAGTTAAAAATAGCGATTACAAATCTATACACGGTCAAATTTACGATTTTGCACGCTTTAAACGTGAGCTGTCTGACACAATTAGACACTTATAGAAAACACGAGGCATTGTGTGTTCCATTTCCGTTCATCCATAGGTGTAGACGTGGAACGCTAACATTTATCATGAGTCTTAAAATGAAATTCTGCAGTTTACAAAACATCGCAATAAAAAATGTATGACTATTTTTGCAAAGAGGCTAAACGAGGAAGATTATTTCATTCTTTAGAAAACCCTGAGAATAGAACAAGACACATTTTGGATTTATCTAAACGGTCATTTAATCGCTGGATTCAAGCACGTGACCGTCAATGTTCCAAATATACAAAATCACAAGGAAGAGCAAAAATGTTGGATAATTTCGACAGTGAACTTATTAGAAGTGAAATTCGCAAAATGTTGGGTATGAATGAAACTGTTACAATAAGAAAATTAAAAGTATCGCTGAAAAAGAACAACAGTATTGAAATATCAAAGTCTACATTATGGAGGAATGTGAGAGCTGCAGGCTTTACATTCAGAAAGTATTCCAATGGACGAAACATCATCTGTGAGAAGCCACATATAGTAGTCATGAGAAGCAAGTACTTACGTGAAGTAAAAGAGGTGCGCAAGCAAGGTTATGATATTGTGTACTTGGATGAAACATGGATCAATGCTCACCACACTAACCAAAGGGAATGGCAGTCATCAGATGGAAAGATTAAGAGATTAATACCTAGCAGCAAAGGACAGCGCTTGATAATTGCTCATGCAGGTAGTCGACAACATGGACTAATACAGAATGCAGAGCTCATTTTTCTTTCAAAATCCATAGACAATCGGGATTATCACTCTGAGATGAATGGTCACATATTTAGACATTGGATTGAAAATTCTGTTCTCCCATCACTAGATCGACCATCTTGCCTAATAATGGACAATGCAGCGTACCACAACATTGTTGCACTTGAAGATAAAGTCCCGACGTCATCCAGTACAAAAGATGCTATTAAGATATGGCTCACAAAGGAGCACATACAATTTAATAACACGTACTTAAAACCTGAATTACTATCTCTAGTAAAGCAAAAACAGAGGACAAAGATTTTTCAAATAGATAGGATTATCCAAGAGCACGGTCATATAAGTTTGAGGCTGCCACCTTACCATGCTCATTTAAATCCAATAGAACTAATCTGGGCAAAACTAAAAGGACAAGTAAAGTAAGTAAAGTAAAGTACCCCCCGTCACGCCAAGTGGCGTATAGGGAAATATGGTGTTAGTGACCCTATATTTTACAGACCTTCAGCACATGATTTTTAGGGTAATGTGGTCGGTATTACGCCCGTGCTGCTTTTACTTTCCCAGAAAATATCCGGTACCCATTTAAGGCTGGGTGAACCCGGAGCCGTCGGTTGGGATCGAACCCTACCCCTTGTCCGTAGTAGTCCAGTTCACTAACCACTGAGCTATCGCGGCTCCTACTAATTTTTAGGGAATTAGTAAAACCCAGGTGTCCTCGCCAGGATTACGAACCCCGGCTGTTGCCGTGGTAAGCCAACCGCCTATCGATTGCGCTAACCGGACACCCAAAAGGACAAGTGGCAGATGAAAATACAACATTCAAAATATGCGATGTAAAGACTCTTGCTAATCTCGCTTTATTAAATATAGACAAAGATTATTGGGCTAAATGTGAAGACCACGTCTTAAAACAGGAAGAGGAATATTGGAAAAATGATGGTTTGTGGAATGTTCAACCCCAAACAGTTATTAATCTTTTAGACTCGTCTGATTCAGAATGAAAGTATATAGCCCCCACAATGTTGGCCCCTATATTACCTTAAATTATTTCAACAAACGGTCCATTTCAGGACCACACAACTATGAAAATTGGACATACAGCTTGATATTATCGTCCGTCCTCGAACTGAGCAGACAATAATTATCCTGGTGTTTTGTTTTATCCAGTTATTTCCCCATTACGGCCACGCCTTTACCTAGTGAAAATTAATCGTAGACCAGCAACTACGGTAATTTCTATTCTTTAGGGCTTCACAATTTACAATTTTGACAAACATCAAAGAAATATCGCCGCTTTAAGAAAACTGCAGCTGCAAGATATTTGTTAAATATACATTTAAAGGGTCTTTTGCATTCTAATAACATTTGGAAAATTTCAAAAGTATTTAACAAACGGTTAGAGAGTAATAGCGTTTTGAAGTTGGGCATATGTTTTGAAACGAGCTATAGGTTAGGCTGCGGTCGACTAGTTTGGGGGGGGGGGGGTGGAAAAAAACAGGAGGGGAAAATAATTCTCAGATTTCAAAGGAGAAAAGCCGAAAATAGTTGCTTTTGAAGTCCGACAAATACTTCTAATGTGCACTGATCTTATTGCTATTGAAATAATCCACTGAGTGGAAAGAGCCATACCTGAACATTGTACTCAACAAATATGGGCATCCCTAAGCATGGCTTCTAGTCTCGTGCCCTTAACTCTTCCTCCGTCCCAGGTCTCGTACCGTGCGGCCCCCCCCCCCCCCAAATTTTGTCATTGTTACCTGTGCCCCTCCCACCCCCGGGGAAACATAAGCCCCCAGGTTGAGAAACATTGATACAGAGAATCTAGCATTACACTCACCGATAGGGAGAATACACTTCAACATTCCCAGCAGGAACGATGACATCAAGAAAGCTACAGCACACTCTCACATCGCTGAAGCTTAATAGTTTATAGATCGGATCCCCCAACACGCCCCGTTGCATTTTCATTAAAGATCTATCTAAAAAAAACCGTTGACAATTAATTTGTATGCAGCAATAATTATAGAGAGTTTACTTCAAGAGGTAACTGTCACAATCACCTGTTTATCGTGCATCTGCGACGCACAGGTCTTGGTCGTGGATAAATATGCTGTATAACAATTCATAAAGTATTTGATAATATCAGCGGGTACTGTTGTTATTTTTCCATTAACGTTACAGCTAATGCACGTACCGGGTGCTGGGAGAAGTACCCCCCATGATCTTGTTCTTGTCTACAGAACAGTTAATGGCGATGTCTGATATGTCATGATATCCATTATCATCTAGGTCTGACTTCACTCCATTTCCTCGCTGACTGTGAGTGCTAGATCTGTCAGGGGAATGATGTTTAGTGAGGGTACTTTTGTTCACAAATGCAAATATCAGTGCTTCAAAAAACGTATTTTCCGCCATTTTTTTTAAAAAGAGCTGTATAGCTGTGTATTCTACTCGAAATCTTGTGTTTAATATATATACACCCGATGAAGGCTTTTTCCGAAACGTTGTAGCTTATTGTATCTTTCTCTTTATAGCTCCTGGACCAGATAATATAACTAAAGAAGAGATTGAAGCCATGGGTGATTTTGGATTAGAAATAATAACAAAAATATTGAATGATATCTACAACAGCGGATATATACCAGACGACATGCTCAAATCAATTTTCATAGCCCTACCAAAGAAATCGGGTGCGATTTAATGTGATGATTATCGCACAATAAGCCTTATGAGTCACATGACTAAGATTTTACTAAGAATCATCATGGGAATAGTGCAAAACAAAATCAGTCCAGAAATTAGCGATGAACAGTGGGGTTTTGTTAGAGATAAAGGAACGAGCAATGCCATTTATATAATAAGATCGTTAGTAGAAAGAGCCATAGAGGTGAAAACAGATCTATCTATACCTATGTTTCATAGATTACACCAAGGCATTTGACAAAGTAAAGCACCAAGAAATAATCAAAAGCATAAACGTAGACAGCAAAGATCTAAGGATAATAAAGAACATGTACTGGCAACAAACAGCGGCCATAAGAACTGGAAACCAATTGGGAATGTTTCAACAAATAAAACAAGGTGTTAGACAAGGTTATGTGCTGTCACCAGATTTGTTTAATATTTATAGTGAGATTATTTTAAGATCCATAAGGGGCATGCTTGGAATAACAATTGGAGGTCATAATATAAATAATTTAAGGTATGCTGATGATATAGTCTTAATTGTTAAGATTGAAAATGAGTTACAAGAAATGTTAGACATTATAGTGAAAGAAAGCAAAAATAAAGGACTCCGCCTTAATAGCAAAAAGATAGAAGTAATGGTAACAACAAAGAAAAGTACATCACCTCAGTGCAAAATAAAGACAAGTAGAACAATAATAAAACAAGTAAATGAATTTAAATATTTGGGAACTTTGTTAACTTCAGACAGAAGATGTACAAAAGAGGTGAGATGCAGAATGGCTCAGGCAAAAGCAGCTTTCCAAAATATGAGGAAGATACTATGCAATCCATTTTTGACAATAGAAAAAAGGAAAAGTAATTCTTAAATGTTATGTAGAACCAATCTTAACATATGGATGTGAATCATGGCCAATAGGACAACAGACAAGAAAATCACTGGAGTCTGTAGAAATGTGGTTTTATAGAAGAATGTTGAGAATAACATGGACAGCTAAGAAGAGTAATGAAAATGTTCTGAAAGAGGTCAAAGCAAAAAGAGAGCTCATTTCCAATATTTGGAAGAAACAATTATCATTTTTTGACCATCTAATGAGAAGAGAACAACTGGAATATATTGTAACAACTGGAAAAATTGAGGGACGAAGAGATAGGGAAGCAAACAGAAAAAAATACCAGACAGCTTAAGAGAATGGCTTGGCAGAAGGTCAACAACAGAAATGATTATTAACTGTCGAGATCGAAAGTTGTGGAGAGACATGATCATCTACGCCAGCAGCTCGGTACTTTATGATGATGTTAGTAGCTGCTCACTGCCATTATATGTTTATTTAATTTGTTTGCTGCAGCTGCTGTACACGCGACCCCACATATCACATTTATTATATTTGATTTATGTAGTGATCTCTTAAAGAACGTTGCGAGCTTCAGTTTCCATTTCCAAATGTAGAAGTATAACTTATCTATTGTTTTTCCGAACTTTAATCATTATAATTGTCTTTCGATTTCTCGGTCTCTCCTATTGGAATTTGTAGACATTGATGTCTATTTTAATAGTAAAATAACTTGATTGTGTTCTGTAGCTTCCTTCGCTATCTATTCACAACAAATAGGGGACCTAGGTAACCTAGTTGGGGAAACCACCCGATTGGGCTATCGACGTTCGGACAATCCGTGTTGGATTCCTGCTGAAAGCAACGTGGATTGTACTAGTGATTGAAAGAAAAATCCCTGCGGTCGACCCAGCCGCTGACGGAAATGAGTAACATTGTAGTACTCAGGGAAGACGAGGCATGCCGCCTCGCATCGTGAGTTTCGATGCTTGAAGCGACACTGTCCTGAAGTCTTCGAACTCTTCTGGATAGGCGACCGAACACATATGGGTGAAAACTCGCGTGCTAAGGCGCCGATTCCAGTCTCGTACTTTACTTTACTTTACTTTACTTTACTTTACTTTACTATACGTAAAGATATGCGTGACCTCATGTTATGCAACCTACAAAAGCTCAAAGTGACTGTTTCTTCCTGCTTTTCTGCCTGACTGTTTTTCTATAAAATCATCAAATGAAGTGAACAGTATCAAATACACTTTTACACTATACAGTTCATATTCACCACAATTATTCATCTGTCTTGACCAACCTATGACGTAGAGATAGTAATCATTTTGAAGAACTAGTCTCTTTGACAAGGGTCACAACTCTGATCACACCGATCTGGGCGCCTTATAGGCAACAGCTCAAACAACTTCCTCAAATTATCAAACTCGGGGATTGTCAGTTTTTCGTGCGAAATTCTCAGAAATTCCTGTCCTGACAATCGACTTGATCAGTGTTTGCTTGTCGGTATCGCGACCTTCTGCAGACTATAGTTCCTGAATTTGACAAATACTGAAAATGATTGGGCGTCTATTTTGACGAATAGATCACTAAAGTAGTTTTTTTTTTACCATTGATTTGTCACTCCTGGAGGAACCAGTCACTGGAATTCAAAATTGGAGGTTGACATTGGTGTTTGCAAGCAATCGCTCTTTTCTTCGCTAAATGACAAGACAATGCAATCTAGAGAGAAATGTGTTGGACAAGTTCTGAAATGTAGCTACATAGCAAAATAAATAAATAAAATGCAGTCAACACATCAATCAACAAAGGTTAGGGAAACAACACACCTAGAGGACGTCCTGGGAAAAGATGTATGGACGGAATAATAGAAACACTCGGGGAAAATATAGATGGCTGGAACACTAGAAACACTCCGAAAAGATAGATGGATAGAATAATAGAAACAGTCGGAAAAGATGGATACATGGAATACTAGAAACACTCGGAAAAGATTGATGGATGGAATAATAGAAACACTCGGAGGAAAAGATGGATACATGGAATACTAGAAACACTCGGAAAAGATGGATGGATCGAATACTAGAAACACTTTTAAAGGATGGATGGACAGAATACTAGAGACACTTGGAAATAGAAGGCAACAGAAGAAGTCATGGAAGGAAAATTCAAAAGACTGCACTTTCTTCCTGTCGAGGCTGAATGGTAAGTGAGAAGTTATTTTAATTTGTGTATAAGATATACAATTTTAATCTGTGTATAAGGTATACAATTGTAATATGTGTATAAGTATACAATTATAATCTGTGTATAAGGTATACAATTTTAATCTGTGTATAAGGTATACAATTTTAATCTGTGTATAAGGTATACAATTATAATATGTGTATAAGATATATAATTTTAATCTGTGTATAAGATATACAATTATAATCTGTGTATAAGATATATAATTGTAATCTGTGTATAAGATATATAATTTTAATATGTGTATAAGATATATGATTTTAATCTGTGTATAAGATATATAATGTTAATCTGTGTATAAGATATACAATTTTAATCTGTGTATAAGATATACAATTTTAATCTGTGTATAAAATATACAATTGTAATCTGTGTATAAAATATACAATTTTAATCTGTGTATAAAATATACAATTTTAATCTGTGTATAAAATATACAATTGTAATCTGTGTATAAGCACAAATGTCGTTAAAATAACAACGATGATGACAACGATAAATGCAGACATAAAGAGGTGAAAAAATGCATTCTTATAGCTCACAATCCCTGGTATTCCCAATATCAAGGTAACCATAAAAGGTAGCTGTTAAAGTTAACTGTAAAAGGTAATAGTAAAAGGTAACTATAAAACGTAACTATAAAACGTAACTATAAAAGGTAACTAACTGTAAAAGGTAGCTGTTAAAGGTAACTGTAAAAGGTATCCGTAAAAGGTAATAGTAAAAGGTAACTATAAAAGGTAACTAACTGTAAAAGGTAGCTGTTAAAGGTAACTGTAAAAGGTAACTAACTGTACAAGGTAACTGTCATTACGACAATTGTCCCATCTCTTCCAGTGTGTTTTTGGAATCGACTTTAACAAAATGCCGCATTCTAATTGCATCTCCACAAGGTCAGGTCAAGGATTTCGTTAACGCCCCCCCCCCCCACCCCAGCTTTTCTCCCTTCCAATAAACAATTCTTTTGCCAATTCACCGTCGAACCAACAGCCGTCCAAGTTATTGGGAGATTTGCAGCTTTCGATCCAACGTAACGTGGTTGTTGTTGAGTGAAAATAAAACGTTGATTGTGTAACGGTGATTGTGTAAGGAAAGAAGCTAGAATGGGCGGGTGAATGTTTGAATTCCCAGGGACACCCCCAGTTCTGTGATATTAAAATCCAAATCGAACTCTCGTAGATATTTAAAATAAAATGAAGTGCGTGACCTAAGTACCATTGTATGTGCATGAGTGACTCTCAGAACAACGTCTCGCTGGTTACCCACATTAACACGTTACAGGAAGTTGTAAATAAAGAAACATAATATACACGCGGGCATACCTGTAAACGAGCTATAACTTAATATGCAATTTCAATGGAACCAGGTATTTGGATTCATGAACTGTTTCTACTAGATGCCCGTTCATTCTGGTGTCTGTGTTCAATTTTGTCAGCGTTATTAGACATTAGCTTAGATTTATCTAAGCACAAATGCCTCAGATGTTTTATCAACGAGCTCTATTATGTTTATTAGCACTTACTCATTATCTGAGATCCCATCGATGTCGTTATACATGTAATTACTGTGCCTTAAATTAGTTTTTACCTTGAGCATCTGCAGACTGCTCTTGTTCCTGTATATAAAACTAGCATCGCCCTGTGTAGAGTCATTATCACTGTGCGTACTGCAAAAAGGTTTAAATAGTTATATTTCTCACGAAAGGAAAGGAGAACCACGGGAAGAAAACGAGTTCGGAATGGGGCCAAGGAAAAAAGGTTGAGATCCACTGCTCTGTATCAGCGGATCCCACATGTCCAAACACTAGGGCAATGTTCTGGTTAAAACGTCCGTTGTGACTCAGTCTGTGATCTAAGATGTGAATTGAGAACACGTGATTTAGTCATCTTTTTGTGTATAGAGCAATCATCCTTTTGTGTATCAAGAAATTGTCTTTTTGTGTATAGAGCAATCATCCTTTTGTGTATCAAGAAATTGTCTTTTTGTGTATAGAGCAATCATCCTTTTGTGTATCAAGAAATTGTCTTTTAGTGTATAGAGTAGTCATCCTTTTAAGTATAGAATAAATCATCATTTTGTGCATTGGGTAATCACTATTGCCAGTATAGAAACATATTATAGTTACATGTATGCATAAAAATCACTAATTTCAGTATACAAATACAATAATTGATTATAATTAGAGTCATCAACATTGTGTATAGAAAATACAAAGCTGTTATAGCAAAATATGTCACTTTTTTTTTTTTTGCTCTCGACGCTGTAAGGAAAATGGTGTAGAAAAGAGGGGAAAAGTGATGAGCATTGTACTCAGAGATTGTCCATGAACATTTCATTCCAGAATGAACACGCTCCGCTTCACTGCCGAGTGTCCCTGACCAGTTTTATAAAGCTGTTTAATATCGTTAGGCCCCACATTTTTGTTCCCAGTATAGATTAATTATAACAGCTTTGATCTTGCGCATTGTTTGATCTATCTCATGTTCCATTTCTCAATACTTTTTGTTGCTAACGTTGTTTTGTTTTATTTCGTGAGCTAAATGTTATTTGTGTTATGGGAATTTTATTTCAGAGAGTAAATTTCTGATACAAGTTCCGGTACTGGTAGTGAAAGATGACTACATTTGATATTCTCCGTTTTAATCTGTCTTATATTGGTACCGTTTTAATCTTTCTTATATTGTTGTCGTTTTAATCTTTCTTATATTGTTGTCGTTTTAATCTTTCTTATATTGTTGTCGTTTTAATCTTTCTTATATTGTTGTCGTTTTAATCTTTCTTATATTGGTACCGTTTTAATCTTTCTTATATATAGTTTTTTTTTTCAAGAAAAGGGGTTCTTAAATGTTATGTAGAGCCAGTCTTAAAATACTGAAGATACTGTGCAATTAAATTTTGACAACAGAAACATGAAAAAGAGTTTTTAAATATTATGTAGACTTAACATATGGATGTGAATCATGGAGTGAGTGTGAATCATTTTGTTTCAACTGTAGAAATGTTGTTTTAGAGAAGAATGTTGAGAATACCATGGACAGCTAAGAAGAGTAATGAAAACGTTCTGAAAGAGGCCAAAGCAAAAAGAGAGCTAATTTCCAATATTAGGAAGAAACAATCATCATTTTTTGGCCATGTTATGAGAAGAGAACAGCTGCATTATATTGTAACAACTGGGAAAATCGAGGGACAAAGAGATAAAGGGACGCAAAGAGAAAAAGATACCAGACAGCTTAAGAGAATGGCTTGGAAGAAGGACAACAAGATAGTTGATTAATAACTGTCTAGATTGAAAGTTGTGGAGCGACATGATCACCTACGCCAGCAGGCATGGTACTTGATGATGATGATATTGGTGGCAGTCTTCATATGACTTCTCTGGAGGAAGATTTTGCTCTTTAGCCGCTAGAATTTTCTGTTTTCTAGCTGTTCTCAGGTTATTTCAAGATTTTGTGTGCAACTTTGACACGTATGGATAACATTGTCACTCCAGCTGAGCGAGTTAGAAGCCAAATTACTGGAGCCTTGGTGGTCAAGTGGTTAGTGTGCACGCTTCCTGATCAGAAGGGTCCCCGATCGATTCACAAGAATGGCCGATTATTTTTTCGACCGATAAGAACAATATTGTAGTTTGCTAATCGGTTCAGCACAACGCCCATCCTCTTAATCTTACCACTAATGTTTTAATTCTTACGATATTTTTTTCAGTTCATTCCTATTTTAAAATATGTAACTTTTATATATGTTTATATGAACTCTCTTTATGAGACAGATTCTAATTAGTTAGAGCATCCACGTTTCAGTAGCTCGGCCCTCTTTCCCATCTGATCGTTCAACAACAAAGTCTATGCACATCCGAGTGGTCTGGACTGCAACACTTGACAAATTTTACTTTCAATTTCATTATCTGTTTATAGATAAAATTGGGATCTTGAAAAATGAGCAGTAGCCGGTTTTCTAAAGACCTGTCGCGCTAGATAGCTCTTCACATTAACAGAGCCTGCGCTAATCTTTTGGTCTGAGAAAAATCCCCAGGATGTAGATGAATAATTTGAATGCCTGGTTAATAAGGCGAGTCATATATTAATTATTGACCTATTATGTAAGATCTGTCATCCGTGGATGTTAAGTCACCCGATACGCCTGGTCACAAAATAAATATTGGGGCATGACCTGTGCTTTTCAGAGAATACAATGAATATTGTTGTAGTCAGTGAAGAAGGAAGTATTTCTCTTTCTTCTTGAGCTGTCTTGATGGACTGACAGGGAAGATTGTGTATTCATTTTTTGTTTCAACTGACAGGAATGATGATGTGTGTTCATTGTTTGTTCAACCTTTATTTTGTTGTTGTTGCAATCGCGATGGTGGAGCAACGAAGTTGTAGAGATGTCTTTCATACGGAGCATATGGGTTCGAACCACGTCCGCCGAACTAACAAAAATAGGTTGCCTCCCTTTTGGTGAGGAACGGATGTGTTCCCTGGAAGCGAGCACAGGGTCTCGTTTCTCTTGTGCCTAGACAAGTAGAGGCCCAACATTCAACTTCCCGGCATCTGAAATTCTTGAATAACCTTTGACGTTTTACTGTTGTAATTATGTCGTTTACAATTCTCTTGGGGTTCCGAAAAAAAACAGGATGTACTGACGCTCTATTCACATTAAAACAGCTTGCAGAAAAAAAGACAGAACACAATCAAAATGTATACATTGGTTTCATTGACCAGGAAGAAGCATTCGACCGAGTAAACAGAGAACAACTTTGGGAGAGACTAACAACATACGCATTAAGCCAACATCTAATCAACCTAATTAAAAGTCTCTACATCAACAACAGCTGCACAGTCAGAACATCAGCAGGCTATACGGAAAACTTCGAAGTTAGATACAGTGTAAGACAGGGGTGCGTACTATCCCCCCTACTGTTCATTATATGCGTGGACTATATATGCAAGTAAGCCAACCCATCAGAGACAGAGGAGGTCAATGAGCTCTTATTTGCAGACGATCAGGCACATAATACATGAAACAATAGAAGACCTACAAGAGCACTTTAACAAGCTCAACATCTCAGGCACATAATACATGAAACAATAGAAGACCTACAAGAGCACTTTAACAAGCTCAACAGCTCAGGCACAAATTACAACATGAAAACCAACATCAACAAAACAGAAGTTATGAATGATGTCAAAAATAAACAGAACATCATCATAACTATAGAAGACAGGCAACTAAAACAAGTAGGGGAATTCAAATACCTAGGAAGTTTAGTGACACACGATAATTCACAAACAGCAGAGATAGAACCAAGATGCAACAAAGCTTGTCAAATCATTGGAAAGTTATCACTACTATTGTCCAACAAGGAAATAACTCAGGAGGCAAAACGAGCACTATACAATACAATCTTCATCCCAAAGTTGTGCTACAAATGCCAGTTCTGGACCTATATGCAAAAAACAATAAGAACAATAACCTCTACTGAGATGAAATGTGTCAGACGGAAACAGTCTGAGAGATAAGATCAGGAATGAAGAACTGAGAAAAAAGCTAGGAATAGCCTCCGCCATAGAATATATAAAGGAACAACAGATAAAATAGTTTGGCCACGTGACAAGGCAGAAAGAACAAAACACAACACAACGAGCCCTCGATAAACGTTATGAGAACACCAGACCCAAGGGTCGACCACGCAAAAGATGAGTCGATGGAATATTAGAAGCATTAGGAAACATAACATCAGCAGAGGCAAACAGAAGATCAAAAGACTGCAAATTATATTTCCCCTCGGCGCTGAAAGACAAATGAGAAAGGAAAAAAGAAGAAGAAGAAGACAGTTCTCTTAACTTATTATACCTGTGCATCGCAACTCGTGTTCATCAGTATCAACCATTCCGTTCCAAGTTAAGTACACAATTTCACAACTTCATTATGTGATCTATTTCAGCTTTTCTTTCTTAGCTTTTCACCACAATGAAATAGCAAGCTGCGCACCCAAGTCCTGTATTTCTTGGCTAACTACATCCGTTGTTTGTTTCAGAATATTGAATTCTTTGTTTTTATTTTCTCAGATATCAGCAATAAATTAACAAACACTGTTTTTATATAAATTGTTGTTATCTGTGACACTTTTCATAACGTGAACTTCCCATTTCTTCCTCTTTTCATCATTATCATGTGCCATACCGGTTGGCGTACACGATCATTGCCTTCCACAAACTTCTATCTACAGTGCATCGTATCAGTTCTGTTGTTGACTGTTTCCCATGCCATGGCACCAAGCTATCCAGTATTTATTAAGTTCTATTTTTACATAATTATACTAGGCAATATAAGAAGATATTTTGCCGTCCCTTTCCATCTTGTCAGTGACTGTACTAGTCGGAGATCGCAGCCAATTTCTCTATACATGAGATCCTCTGTCTGCCATCTACTACTTGTCGGCTTCCACAACACCATTCACCACCTGCTCCCACAACACCATTCACCACCTGCTCCCACGACACCATTCACCACCTGCTCTCACAACACCATTCACCACCTGCTCCCACAACACCATTCACCACCTGCTCCCACGACACCATTCACCACCTGCTCCCACAACACCATTCACCACCTGCTCTCACAACACCATTCACCACCTGCTCTCACAACACCATTCACCACCTGCTCCCACAACACCATTCACCACCTGCTCTCACAACACCATTCACCACCTGCTCCCACAACACCATTCACCGCCTGCTACAATAGATTCACGTAACTCTGATAGGGGGATGGAGGTAGGGAAAGGGGGAATGGGGGTAAACGGGAGCTCCACCTTGTCCAAGGGTCTCCCGAAGACTAGTGCAGGAAAGGAGATGTCTTCCCCCTCCCATGGTAGGGCAAAGTTCTACCCAGATAACCATTTTGCTCCTTTAAATTGTAATATTTTTCTTTACAATATTTCTTCACAGATATACCATCTCCAAGAATATAATTGTTTCCACATACGCCAGACATCTCATTCACTCATTCCTTCGCATTCTCCCTCTTTGTTCCAACCACTCATTAATACCTCACTCATCCCAACTGTTTCAACCACTCATCAATACCTCTCTCACACTTTCTGTCTCAACCACTCATTAATGCCTCACTCATCCCAACTGTTTCAACCACTCATCAATACCTCTCTCACACTTTCTGTCTCAACCACTCATTAATGCCTCACACACGCTCTCTGTCTCAACCACTCATTAATGCCTCACACACACTCTCTGTCTCAACCGCTCATTAATACCTCACACACACACTCTTTGTCTCAACCAATCATTCATACCTCACTCACACTCTCTGTCTCAACCACTCATTAATACCTCACACACACACTCTTTGTCTCAACCAATCATTCATACCTCACTCACACTCTCTGTCTCAACCACTCACTCTACCGACCTCGTTTACCCCTCCCTTTATCTCTTCCTCTCTCCTCCCGGTTTCATCGCTTTATCAATACCTTTGCTACTAACCCATTCCCTAACTCACTCATCCTTGTCTGTGAGGTTTCGCCTCGAGCCATCAGCTCTTTAGATCTCCGTCACTATCTTCCTGATCACTAGGCACGTTCTGTCGTCTCCTTGTGCGCGACCAATGTGATGGAAGGCATTCCAGGGGGCTACACTCACTCACTCCCACTTCCTCTCTCACACACAATGTTCAGTGAAATTCAGTTTTCACGAAGTAGCATCAATAAAGTCCAAACAAATCATCATCATCATGTACCTACCGTGCTTGTTGGCGTAGGTGATCATGTCTCTCCACAACTTGCGATCTCGACAGTTAATTTATCGTTTCCGTTGTTGACCTTCTGCCAAGGCATTCTCTTAAACTGATATCTTTTCTCTTTGCTACCCTTCGTCTCTTCGTCCCTCGATTTTCCCAGTTGTTACAATATATTCCAGCTGTTCCCTTCTCATTACGTAGCCAAAAAATGATGATTGTTTCTTCCTAATATTGGAAATTAGCTCTCTTGTTAATTTGGCCCCTTTCAGAGCATTTTCATTACTCTTCTTAGCTGTCCATGGTATTCTCAACATTCTTCTGTAAAACCACATTTCTTCAGACTCCAGTGATTCTCTTGTTTGTTGTCCTAATGTCCATGATTCACATTCATATGTTAAGACAGGCTCTACGTAACATTTAAGAACTCTTTTTCTTGTTTCCATTGTCAAAAATTGATTGCACAGTATCTTCCTCATTTTTTAGATAGCTGCATTTGCCTGAGCCATTCTGCATCTCGCCGAACAGATAGCTATAATGTATGAGAAAACATTTAAGCTTAAAGAAATTGAAGGAAAACTACAAATTTAAGTACACGGCTAAAAGACAAATAATTCCTGCCAAGCAGAATTGTAAATCTTCTAAACTGTGAATGTTCTCTCTCCTAAATTCAGTCGTCGCTTCAAATGTATTTGGAAAAATATGAATCTTTACGGCATTTTCCCAAATAATCGGGTGCATAAAGTCTATACAAATTATGGCCACTAACACTATATTTCCTATACGCCACTTGGCGTGACACTACTTACTTTTACGTAATTTTCCCATGGTAGTGGTAGTATTAGTAGTAGTGGTAGTAATAGTAGTAGTGGTAGTAATAGTCTTCACTACTTAATTAATTCTGAGAGTTCGTTCACCATAAATTGTGGTTTGTGGTTTCCCTGCTTTATGATGGATTACATGACAGATTACATGATGGATTACATGACAGATTACATGATGGATTACGTGACGGAATCACTGACCTCTAATTCACTGTCAGCCGGTTACTTAATGTTGTAATATAATTCATGTTTCATTGCAGCCATAAATTGCTATCTTTATCATCTTTTTTTCTGAAAATGTAACTTACTACTTCGACTAAAAATATTTAATTTAATTACTTCACATCAAACTTTTAACTTTACTACTTCGTCTCTCATGTATTTTTGTATTAAACTACTTGAGCTTATATATCTGCTTGCGTTCGCCCGATGACTAAAGCTAAGGGAGTACACATCTTCGTCATCCGCCCTTAAAAGGACGTTAAGTGGGCGTGTCTGCGTTGCGTTGTGGTTTGCAGTTTGTTACTGGAGGCACCACGGAAAGGTGGAGCAGGGTCTGAATATATCTGGTTCACCGGTCCTGGCGCAAGCCATGAGCTGTGGGTCGCTGACAGCTTCATTTACTTTATTTTACTACTTTATCTCATACATTTAATATTACTACTTTATTTCATACATTTAATTTTACTACTTTATTTCATATATTTAATTTTACACCTTCGCTTCAGACATTTTACTTTACTTTTACCACTTCCCCTTGCATGAGATCTAACGTGACTACTTCATCTCAGACATTATATATCCTGCATCTTCACTTCAGAATGTCGCTAGCAGTTTTGACCTCGCAACTTCACATTTAACAAAACTTAACATCAACCTCAGCACCCCCACTTCTGCCGATAATACAACCGCAATAGTAGCGCACCCGGTTTCCTGAGCGAGCCTCCCCGTGTTGTGAATGCCAGAACACTATCCTCAGCGTGACGCTCGTGATATAGCTCGGTCTTTCTCGAAGTCTCGGGGTGTATTTTAAACTCGCTTTAAGCTCGTGTTGTGGCCGGGATAGAAAATAAGTGTTCTATGAGTGTTAGTGTGTGTGTGTGTGATTTTTTTTTTTTTTTTTTTTTTTTTTGGGGGGGGGAGAGGGGGATCTAGTATTAAAAAGGTAAATGGTATTAGAATGATATGGTTTGTAGTGGAAGAATTAGGGTAAGAAAAACAGGGAGAGAAACGTGGCATAAAGATATCATTTAGTTAGACGATGGAGGTAAGATATTCTAATTTTCTTGAAAAATAAAAATTAAATCACGTATTTTTACCATAATTTTTGCATCATCTTCTTGATCTTCTCCCTCCTTCATTTCAGCAGTATTCTTTATTAAATTTGTTCGTATTTGTATTTTACTTATTTTTCTCTCCGTTTTTCTTCTTTAAGTTAATTTCAGCTAGGTTTATTTCATTCGGTATTCTCTTTTCAATTATTTTACGGGCTTGCTCAAAAATAGAGTTTGATAGTTTATTTGCGCGACAATTTGTTAATGATGGAAATAAATTACAAATAAATAATGGAGTTATCAAAACAGGCATCTGTGCTTGCTTACGTTCGCCCTATGACTAGGAGAGTGCACCTCTTCTTCATCCGCCCTTTAAAGGACGTTAAGTGGGCGTGTCTGCGTTGTGTTGTGGTTTGGACGATAACTATGATATTTGTGACTATCGGCCCGACATATCCGACTTCAGCACGAACATGCATCTGTCACCGATAACGGCAATGTGTTGAAAGGGGCTGGATACGCAGACATGTTATGTGTGTTCCTTTTATTAATAAGACTGGATAGATGAAAGCAAAATATTACTGACAACGTGATAATGTTTAGCTGTTACAAAACGATTGAGAAGACATGTCTCCTTCATAATACCATTTAAATTGGGTGTGACAAAGCGATAAATAACATGCACGTCTTGTAGTTTCCGGTAGTGTAGCGTGGCAATCTCTTAACTTGCCTCACTTATCTCTGAATTGTTAAGTACTGCTCATACTTTGACCACAGCCAGCGTTAGATTTACTTAGGCCTGCTGGCTAAGAGGGAATTTTCGAAAAACAACCAACTAGCGTGACGTTTTCAGCTTTGCGAGTAGGGGTGGTTGTGAAGTCAGCCACAGCCAACTAGGAGGTTAAAGGGCCGAAACACTTGTTCCATCCTGGCTCCTTGTGACGATCCAATCCATCTTGTTCACAGTTATTTGTCACTGTTACTTTAGTTCACTTGTTTATATTTCTATAAAACGTCTTATGCAAGAAGTTTATGTCAATAGAAGTGAGAAAGAGAGTTTATTGGTACTATATAGTGCTAATTCTGTTTAATGGAAGCGAATCATGGACAGTAGACAAACAGATGAAAATACGATTATAATCCACAGAAATGGGATTTCTCAGAAGAATGTTGAGAGTTCCCTGAACAAATTAAAACGACTATTGAAGACATTGTCAAAGACGCCAACACAAAAAGTGAGCTCTTAAAAAAACATCAGAAAGAAGCAATCAACATTTTTTTCGGGCACATCATGAGAAGAGGAAAGTTTGAATACTTGATTAAAACTGCAAAATACTTGGAAAGAGAGATCGCAGACGATAAAGAGATAAGATACTATACTACCTACGTTGGTGTCATGGTATGGAAAACAGGGAATAATAGAACAAAGAAGTATGTGTTAGTATCCAGTATGGAAAACAGGGATTAATAGAACAAAGAAGTATGTGTTAGTATCCAGTATGGAAAACAGGGAATAATAGAACAAAGAAGTATGTGTTAGTATCCAGTATGGAAAACAGGGAATAATAGAACAAAGAAGTATGTGTTAGTATCCAGTATGGAAAACAGGGAATAATAGAACAAAGAAGTATGTGTTAGTATCCAGTATGGAAAACAGGGAATAATAGAACAAAGAAGTATGTGTTAGTATCCAGTATGGAAAACAGGGAATAATAGAACAAAGAAGTATGTGTTAGTATCCAGTATGGAAAACAGGGAATAATAGAACAAAGAAGTATGTGTTAGTATCCAGTATGGAAAACAGGGAATAATAGAACAAAGAAGTATGTGTTAGTATCCAGTATGGAAAACAGGGAATAATAGAACAAAGAAGTATGTGTTAGTATCCAGTATGGAAAACAGGGAATAATAGAACAAAGAAGTATGTGTTAGTATCCAGTATGGAAAACAGGGAATAATAGAACAAAGAAGTATGTGTTAGTATCCAGTATGGAAAACAGGGAATAATAGAACAAAGAAGTATGTGTTAGTATCCAGTATGGAAAACAGGGAATAATAGAACAAAGAAGTATGTGTTAGTATCCAGTATGGAAAACAGGGAATAATAGAACAAAGAAGTATGTGTTAGTATCCAATATGGAAAACAGGGAATAATAGAACAAAGAAGTATGTGTTAGTATCCAATATGGAAAACAGTCAGCAACAGAACTGATGGACGGTGGGTCAAAAGATTGTGGAAGGACATGATCGTCTATGCCAACCGATATGGCACACGATGATTATATATCTCTCTCTTTCAAGGAACGTCAAATAAATTAACTTGTATTATACATTCAGACTGGAGCTAAAAGGTAGAAGATACATTCAGACTGGAGCTAAAAGGTAGAAGATACATTCAGACTGGAGCTAAAAGGTAGAAGATACATTCAGACTGGAGCTAAAAGGTAGAAGATACATTCAGACTGGAGCTAAAAGGTAGAAGATACATTCAGACTGGAGCTAAAAGGTAGAAGATACATTCAGACTGGAGCTAAAAGGTAGAAGATACATTCAGACTGGAGCTAAAAGGTAGAAGATACATTCAGACTGGAGCTAAAAGGTAGAAGATACATTCAGACTGGAGCTAAAAGGTAGAAGATACATTCAGACTGGAGCTAAAAGGTAGAAGATACATTCAGACTGGAGCTAAAAGGTAGAAGATACATTCAGACTGGAGCTAAAAGGTAGAAGATACATTCAGACTGGAGCTAAAAGGTAGAAGATACATTCAGACTGGAGCTAAAAGGTAGAAGATACATTCAGACTGGAGCTAAAAGGTAGAAGATACATTCAGACTGGAGCTAAAAGGTAGAAGATACATTCAGACTGGAGCTAAAAGGTAGAAGATACATTCAGACTGGAGCTAAAAGGTAGAAGATACATTCAGACTGGAGCTAAAAGGTAGAAGATACATTCAGACTGGAGCTAAAAGGTAGAAGATACATTCAGACTGGAGCTAAAAGGTAGAAGATACATTCAGACTGGAGCTAAAAGGTAGAAGATACATTCAGACTGGAGCTAAAAGGTAGAAGATACATTCAGACTGGAGCTAAAAGGTAGAAGATACATTCAGACTGGAGCTAAAAGGTAGAAGATACATTCAGACTGGAGCTAAAAGGTAGAAGATACATTCAGACTGGAGCTAAAAGGTAGAAGATACATTCAGACTGGAGCTAAAAGGTAGAAGATACATTCAGACTATAGCTAAAAGGTAGAAGATACATTCAGACTGGAGCTAAAAGGTAGAAGATACATTCAGACTGGAGCTAAAAGGTAGAAGATACATTCAGACTGGAGCTAAAAGGTAGAAGATACATTCAGACTGGAGCTAAAAGGTAGTAGATACATTCAGACTGGAGCTAAAAGGTAGAAGATACATTCAGACTGGAGCTAAAAGGTAGAAGATACATTCAGACTGGAGCTAAAAGGTAGAAGATACATTCAGACTGGAGCTAAAAGGTAGAAGATACATTCAGACTGGAGCTAAAAGGTAGAAGATACATTCAGACTGGAGCTAAAAGGTAGAAGATACATTCAGACTGGAGCTAAAAGGTAGAAGATACATTCAGACTGGAGCTAAAAGGTAGAAGATACATTCAGACTGGAGCTAAAAGGTAGAAGATACATTCAGACTGGAGCTAAAAGGTAGTAGATACATTCAGACTGGAGCTAAAAGGTAGAAGATACATTCAGACTGGAGCTAAAAGGTAGAAGATACATTCAGACTGGAGCTAAAAGGTAGAAGATACATTCAGACTGGAGCTAAAAGGTAGAAGATACATTCAGACTGGAGCTAAAAGGTAGAAGATACATTCAGACTGGAGCTAAAAGGTAGAAGATACATTCAGACTGGAGCTAAAAGGTAGAAGATACATTCAGACTGGAGCTAAAAGGTAGAAGATACATTCAGACTGGAGCTAAAAGGTAGAAGATACATTCAGACTGGAGCTAAAAGGTAGAAGATACATTCAGACTGGAGCTAAAAGGTAGAAGATACATTCAGACTGGAGCTAAAAGGTAGAAGATACATTCAGAGTGGAGCTAAAAGGTAGAAGATACATTCAGACTGGAGCTAAAAGGTAGTAGATACATTCAGACTGGAGCTAAAAGGTAGAAGATACATTCAGACTGGAGCTAAAAGGTAGAAGATACATTCAGACTGGAGCTAAAAGGTAGAAGATACATTCAGACTGGAGCTAAAAGGTAGAAGATACATTCAGACTGGAGCTAAAAGGTAGAAGATACATTCAGACTGGAGCTAAAAGGTAGAAGATACATTCAGACTGGAGCTAAAAGGTAGAAGATACATTCAGACTGGAGCTAAAAGGTAGAAGATACATTCAGACTGGAGCTAAAAGGTAGTAGATACATTCAGACTGGAGCTAAAAGGTAGAAGATACATTCAGACTGGAGCTAAAAGGTAGAAGATACATTCAGACTGGAGCTAAAAGGTAGAAGATACATTCAGACTGGAGCTAAAAGGTAGAAGATACATTCAGACTGGAGCTAAAAGGTAGAAGATACATTCAGACTGGAGCTAAAAGGTAGAAGATACATTCAGACTGGAGCTAAAAGGTAGAAGATACATTCAGACTGGAGCTAAAAGGTAGAAGATACATTCAGACTGGAGCTAAAAGGTAGAAGATACATTCAGACTGGAGCTAAAAGGTAGAAGATACATTCAGACTGGAGCTAAAAGGTAGAAGATACATTCAGACTGGAGCTAAAAGGTAGTAGATACATTCAGACTGGAGCTAAAAGGTAGAAGATACATTCAGACTGGAGCTAAAAGGTAGTAGATACATTCAGACTGGAGCTAAAAGGTAGAAGATACATTCAGACTGGAGCTAAAAGGTAGAAGATACATTCAGACTGGAGCTAAAAGGTAGAAGATACATTCAGACTTGAGCTAAAAGGTAGAAGATACATTCAGACTGGAGCTAAAAGGTAGAAGATACATTCAGACTGGAGCTAAAAGGTAGAAGATACATTCAGACTGGAGCTAAAAGGTAGTAGATACATTCAGACTGGAGCTAAAAGGTAGAAGATACATTCAGACTGGAGCTAAAAGGTAGAAGATACATTCAGACTGGAGCTAAAAGGTAGAAGATACATTCAGACTGGAGCTAAAAGGTAGAAGATACATTCAGACTGGAGCTAAAAGGTAGAAGATACATTCAGACTGGAGCTAAAAGGTAGAAGATACATTCAGACTGGAGCTAAAAGGTAGAAGATACATTCAGACTGGAGCTAAAAGGTAGAAGATACATTCAGACTGGAGCTAAAAGGTAGAAGATACATTCAGACTGGAGCTAAAAGGTAGAAGATACATTCAGACTGGAGCTAAAAGGTAGTAGATACATTCAGACTGGAGCTAAAAGGTAGAAGATACATTCAGACTGGAGCTAAAAGGTAGAAGATACATTCAGACTGGAGCTAAAAGGTAGAAGATACATTCAGACTGGAGCTAAAAGGTAGAAGATACATTCAGACTGGAGCTAAAAGGTAGAAGATACATTCAGACTGGAGCTAAAAGGTAGAAGATACATTCAGACTGGAGCTAAAAGGTAGAAGATACATTCAGACTGGAGCTAAAAGGTAGAAGATACATTCAGACTGGAGCTAAAAGGTAGAAGATACATTCAGACTGGAGCTAAAAGGTAGAAGATACATTCAGACTGGAGCTAAAAGGTAGTAGATACATTCAGACTGGAGCTAAAAGGTAGAAGATACATTCAGACTGGAGCTAAAAGGTAGAAGATACATTCAGACTGGAGCTAAAAGGTAGAAGATACATTCAGACTGGAGCTAAAAGGTAGAAGATACATTCAGACTGGAGCTAAAAGGTAGAAGATACATTCAGACTGGAGCTAAAAGGTAGTAGATACATTCAGACTGGAGCTAAAAGGTAGAAGATACATTCAGACTATAGCTAAAAGGTAGAAGATACATTCAGACTGGAGCTAAAAGGTAGTAGATACATTCAGACTGGAGCTAAAAGGTAGAAGATACATTCAGACTATAGCTAAAAGGTAGAAGATACATTCAGACTATAGCTAAAAGGTAGAAGATACATTCAGACTGGAGCTAAAAGGTAGTAGATACATTCAGACTGGAGCTAAAAGGTAGAAGATACATTCAGACTGATTAGAAGAACCTGTACCTTATAAATAAAGAAGTTTTTGTGGCTTAAAATTAATTACTGTACCACCAACAATTACCCTTAGAGTTGTATCTATTTGATCTTTTTTGGTGCTAGAACTATTCTACTGAAGTATCATCCATAAATATTGTTGTTTGTTGTTGTTGTTTGTTTGTTGTTGTTTACGTTCGTCAGATTTATATCTCAAGCCAAGTTCCGAGGGATTGAATTTTGTTTGAATAACAAGTTTTCTTATTTATCACACTAGCAGCTGTGTGCGCAGGCGTTCCCCGCCATAGAGGCAGATGTTCTCCGACTTCAGAAGTACTCTCAATCATTTTATCGTTGAGAGTTTGAACGTGTTTTGGTAGATTTTTTGTCCCTATTAATTTTCCCGGGCAGCTGCCATTTTAGGCCTACCCTTTTCGATTCCCAAACTGCCAAGTGTTCTTTAACATGCGACGAATGCTCACGGGACCTCCTGTTTTTTCCGCCCCTTCTCGAGATGACTAGACAACGATCTCACTACCCATAGAAGAGGGGAAGGTAAAACCACACATTTGATATTTTAATATTTTATTTTCACATTTCACCGCCTTTGGTGCGAATGGAACCCTGGACCTTCTTTTCTAGAGGCCGACGTCGTACCTCTAGACCATCCAGCACCCATCCATAAATATTTACTTTAGCTGAAAAAAATAACGTTTTGTGTGTGCTTCCTGTCACAAATTGAAACCACTTCCATACAAAAAAATCCATTTTAAGAAAGAGTGGAAAGTTCAGCACATATTTATCCATAAATTAGACGCAAGTTCCAATATTGTAGCTAAAATACAACATTGAAATGAAGACAAAACATCAAAGACAAAGCTTTATATAAAAGACATTCTAAAAAAAAGAAGAAAAAAGTGGTATGGTGACAGCTTTACGTGGTAATGGACAAAACAAAAGTCGACGTTTCGACCAAGTAGGCCTTCAGTTAGAACCACGTAAAGCTGTCACTATACCACTTTTTTCTTCTTTTTTT